>JAKCPI010002714.1:0-28917 GCA_023213315.1 Euborellia annulipes
CAATTTGAAATATGTAGATTTTGAGTTTTTGCCGCCAATTCCACTGTTTTCCAAATTATTCCATTATAACGTTCGGCCTGTCCATTACATTGAGGATTATAAGGAGCAGTGCGACTTGAAGCTCTATTAATAAATTTAGGAAAGTTTTAAATTCTTGAGACATGAAAGGTGTTCCTTGATCGGAATGAATATACGCAGGTATACCAAAAATTGCAAAAAGTTGTTTTAACTTAGAAATGACGGTAAAGGATGTCATATCCGAGCAGGGAAACTATAAAGGGAATCCTCGAATATTCATCAATCACAGTAAGTATATAATGGTTCTTTGTATTCGAAGGCAGTGGTCCCTTGAAATCGATATTTAAGCGTTCGAATGGACTGGTAGCTTTTATCAAATGACTTTGTTGACTCTTCTTTAAAAATTTTGGCTTCATTTCGCAGCAAATCGAACATCCGGATGTAATCCGACGAACATCTTCCAAAAAGAAAGGTAAGTTTTTGCTTCTTACCCAGTGGTTCATTCTAGTGATCCCTGGATGACAAGAGAGAGAATCGTGAAGCTGCTTTAATTTACTATCTCGATTATCAAGCAACGAGCAAATTCTTGAGAAAGCATCAGCGGCGGCATTATTCTTCCCAGGTCTGTATATGATGTCATATTTGTAGCAAGATAGCTCAAGACGCCATCTCATTATTTTCTCATTTTTTATTTTTCCCCGTATGTTCCATGTCAAACATAAAGGAAACTGATTTTTGATCTGTTATAAGGCGAAAATAACGACCCATCAAGTAATGTCTCCATTTCCGTATAGATTCAACTATAGCATATTGCCTCCTTTTCTATCGACGAATGCTTCTGTTCACTTGATGAGAGCGCTTTCGAGAAGAATGCTACAGGACGACCTGATTGTGTAAGTGTTGCAGCGATCGCCATATCGGAAGCATCGGTCTCAACGGTAAATGGAATATCATAATCAATTGCAGATAGCACTGCATTTGCAATATCTGATTTCAAACATAGAAAAGCCTTCTTCCCTTCCTCTGTTAAAGGTAACTTACTTTCAGAAAGTGGTTTTATCTTTCTTGAAAAATCCTTAATATATTTAGAAAAATGTGAAAACATTCCTACCATTCTACGTAAAGAAGCAACATCATCTGGAAAGGTAAGATTCTTTAGCGGCTGAAGACGATCCTGATCAGGTTTGATTTCTCCATTTGTAATAGTGTATCCCAAAAGATTTATTGTTTTAAGTCTAAAATTACTCTTCTCTTTATTTATTGTTAAATTATATTTTCTGGCTACTTCCATGAAAGATTTCAAATGTTCATCGTGATCTTCCTCATTCTTGCCACAAATCGTAATATCATCCAGATACGCGAATACGTTTTTCAAACCTTCTTTGCGAATGATTTCATCTATTGTTCTTTGGAAAGCAGCTACTCCATTCGTGACGCCAAAAGGAATTCTCGTAAATTGGTAGAGCCGTCCTCCCGCTTCGAATGCTGTATAAGCTCTGTCTTCTTTCTTGATCGGAATTTGATGATAGGCACTTCTCAAATCTACCGTGCTAAATACTCTGTAATTGGCAACATTGTTTATTATATCATCAATTCTTGGAAGAGGATAGGCATCAAGCAACGTAAAACGATTTATGGTTCTCGAATAGTCTATGACCATGCGTCTTTTGTGGTTTTCATTGGTCGTTACAAGTGCTTGTGCCCTCCATGGAGAATAGCTTATTTCAATCACCCCCCTCTTTTAGAAGACGTTCAACTTCCTGAGTGATGAATTCATTATCATTTCTAGTATGACGTCGGGACTTTATAGAAATAGGATGACAATCAACGGTCAAATTCCCAAATAATATAGCAGGTTTTACTTTTGCAACAACCAAACCACAAATAGATAAAGGAGGTTTTAATCCCCCCGAAAGATAACTCAACTTTTGAATGTTGCTGCATAAGATCATGTCCCAGTATAATGTCACAGCAAAGATTAGGAAGTACAGATACATTCAATTTCTCGTAACGATGCCCTAATAAGCAAAGATCTATCTGACATTTACCAACTGGTATAGCTTTGAAATTAGAAGAAGCCATGCAAACTTCTTGGAAAGTTGAATATACTAATTTCAATTTCAGATCTCGTGCTAATTTCTCATCGATGAAAGTCGACGTACTTCCGGTATCAATTAGAGCAAAAGCTTTTTTTCCATTTACATTTACAATAATAGTTGCTTTCGATAATAAAGAATTTGTATTTCCCGAAATGTTAGCCAGAATGGACGAGACCTGCTTACTTTTCTTAACGGATCGACAAACTCTCGAAAAATGGCCTATTTTAGCGCAAAGAATTGCACGTTGCATCCTTTGCAGGGCACCTACTCCGTGGGTGCATTCCATAACCACAAAAGAAACATTTCTGATTTTTATCAGTGGCCCGAATAGAATTCAAAGAATTCTCTTCGTTTAAAGGAATTATTTTCTCTTCATCGGGAATGATTGGGGCCTTTACCGCATTAATTAATGGCAAAGTCGGCGAATTGTACTGTTGTGATCGAATTTGTGCTAATTCTAGTGATCGAGCCATCTCAAATGCTTCTTTTAGAGTAAGAGTATTATTCTCTAGAAGTCTTTGCCGGATATTAGGACTAGTTAATCCACTTATGAAAGCATCTCGGATACAATCCGCGCAGTTTACATCTGCAGTTACCGCTTTGAATTGGCAATCTTTACCGAGCAATTTTAAAGCTTCTAAATATTGATCTATAGTTTTCCTCGGAGTTCTGTCTACGGGAAGCTAACTTATATCTGGCAAATACTTCATTAATCGGTTTGATATAAAGATTCTTAAGAGTACTCACTGCGTCATCTAGTGTCTTTACATTCACTTATGTACTCATATGCATTAGGAGAGATGCTAATTGATTAATAGTTTTAACTTATCTTCATCAGTAGCGTTCGTCGTTGTAATAAAATTAGAAAATGTTCGATACCAGTGAGTCCATTGCTGTGCCGCCGAGCTCGAATTTAAGTCGATATCTAGTCGCTCTGGTTTCAAAAATCTCTCCATTGTAATAAAATAAAGTTGAATAAATTGTAATGAATGAATTAGAAACCTTTCTTATAAAAAGGCTTTATTCAACTTTATCAAACTATATTTACAAATATAAACAGTTTAAGTCAACATAATAAACAACAATATAACAACTATCACCACGATTATAATAAATTTTGTATTTATTCAAAAAATTAACTGAATTTTTAAGACCCTTAACGCCATCTGAACGGCAAAAACATGCGAACAGCTTTGACTCCTGAAGCGCCTTAATTTATATTAGGTATTTTTTTTTTGCTCACTTTTCTCACAATGCGCCACTGTTTAAAACAATTTTCTGTACTATTTGAAAATTAGAATACTAAACGACATTTTTTCTATTCTTCAAAATCTAGTTAAGCTCTATTTTATTCCACTTATATGAATTTGCAAAATTTTAATTTCATTTTCTCTCTTTTGTTTTTAGAATTTAAATATCTGCATCATACACGGCTCTCACGAATCTCACCCGGTCGGAAATCATCCTCCTCTTCAGCTAAGGCGGCCGACCGTGTGGTCAATTCGTCCATACTATAAGCGTGCATTCGCAATTGGCGAACGATTTCATCATAGGAAGGTGGCAAATCTGCTATAGTACGTGCACTGCCAAATATCGATTCGTATGTTGGTGGTGGTAAACCCGCTGACAGACATATATCTTTACTATCGGTCGTCTCGGCGAGACTTGAGTCAACCGATGCAGCCGCAACAGCAGCTGATGCACGAGCCACGTTCTCACCAAGCTCGATCAAGTCCAAGCCACTGAAAAAATTAACAAAAACTTTATTATTTAAGAATCCATAATATTAGACAACGCCATCTTGATAAATAATTAGGAGAGATATATAAAATTATTATTATTATGGGAGTTTTAAATTATAGACCATATTTTGTATTAATTATTTATTAAAAATATAAATACTGTACGTTTCGAATGCTTATTCTGCAGTCGAAACGTTTTTCAGTTTCGAATGCTTATTCTGCAGTCGAAACGTTGTTCAATATTTAAACAAAATGTGGTCTATACTATAATTGTTTTTCTACATATTAATTAATTTGTATCACACCGATTTGGCAAAATACACTAGTAAAATTTGGCAAATGATTTTTAATAAGAAAAGACTTAGGACGATTAGATTAAGCTGAGGAAAAGAAAACTCACACTCTGCAAAAATGTTCGAAAATTCCAATTTTGACCAAAATTTCTACAAAATTAGGTGCCTTCACCTCCAGTCTTAAGGACTGAAATGCGGCCTTACTAATAAAATAAAAGAGATATTTGCTTTTTGAGGTTGTGGCTGTGATGTGATTATAATCAGGGGCGGATTAAAGGGGGGGCGAGGGGGCGATCGCCCCCCCCGAGAAGAAATTCACAATGTTATAAAAACTAGTAATCTAAAGAAATTATGATTTCCGGGCTTTAATTTCAATTGAATTTGTCAATCAATCAATTTAAATAAATAGGAAAGGGGTCTAAATGGCCATAGATGCCCACAAAGTCCTTAAATAAAAAAATAAAAAAATAAAAAAAACCGCCCCCCCCGACAAAATTGCATTAATCCGCCACTGATTATAATAAGGAGATATCAGCCAAAATGGAATGATCCAGGTTCAATAAAACTCCCAGAATAAGAGGTTTCGGCCTAAATTTATTTGGCCATCTTCATTTATTGGGAATTATACACATAATACAAGTGCCCATGTGATCAAACCTGGATTTGTAAATAATAAAATTTATTTGCTTCATACAAAATTATATGGCTCCTGTGCCCAAGCTCAGAGATAAATGTTGAACCTGGATCATTCCAATTTAGCTGATATCTCCAATTTCCCATTATAAAATAGATATTTTATCTGAGGATTCTTGCTGTGTAGACATTCTTAATTGATTGAAGGAACCAGGATGTCACACATCATAATTAGAACACTAAAAATATTAATTTGTTATTAACGTCGGCTAATTTTTTATATTCATTAAATAAAGCACGAATAGTCCTCTTGAGGATTGAAACCTTCATGTACATTGGTTGGCCAAAACTCTGAAAATAAAAATTGATTAAATTAAAATAATGTTTTAATTTATATACTGTATATATATACACTCCCCTTCAACAAGAGTGGCTGTGACATCCTGGTTCCTTCAATCAATTAAGAACAGATATTTTATATTCATAAAATTAACTCATCTGAATAATGTTATTATCACCATCATATTACAAAAATTCTTAAATGAAAGTAACTATTAGTAACTTTTTATTTGCAAAGTTTTTCTCTAATTAATAAATAATCGAAAAAAAAGTGAAATATCTATATGAATCACTTACTGGAAAAAGGCAATTAGTCCAACAAATATGCATTTTCAGTTTTTTGATGAAAATTGTTTTAAATAGGTCAACACATCGTTTACCGCATAAAAGGCACTTGTCCACCAAATAGGACAGCTTCAGTTTTCTGTTTACATCAGACAGAAAACTTGTTCCCTTTTTTTTGCCTTTCGTGAAAAATTTTAAAATATGGACATGCTGCTTTTCTGCACTAAGCGATTCATATGGTAAAATAAGAATAAATTCTAAAAAAATTTTGAATTTAATTCTTTCGATTATGAAAAATCTTAATTCACAAACATATCACCGGTTTTTTTTTTTTAAAACACACTTTTTTCCCATTCACACACACACATACACACACTCTTAGGCCATATAAGACTTTTTTACGATAACCGTTATTATGAATATATATATATTTATATATATATATATATATATATATATATATATATATATATTGGGGTCCAGGCATTCTTTATCACCGGGTTAAAAAGATCATAATTTGTACTCGACCCAAAAACACAATATTTTTGTTACCTTCCTCGATCAGTAAAAATAAAAATATTATTATACTTAGAAAATTACATAATAATGTATAAAGTTGTTATTTTTCTAAAGCATTTTAATAAAAATATTTAAGATGATGTTTATATATGAGCAGATGGTTTGTAGATGGCCGTAAAACAGATAATACGCAAAATTTTTTGGCCGATGTCCTTATAAAAAAATTGTTTATATATGAGGCCATCAGCGCCAGAACTGCCTAGCCCACATTTCACTTTCTTGGTTTTTTGCCTTAGTATCTATTAAATCGTGAATTCCAGAGCAGTACTATACTACTGTATCATGAGTAGTACTGTACTACTATATCATGAGAAGTACTGTACTACTCTGGAATTCACGATTTAATAAATACTAAGGCAAAAAACCAAGAAGCGAAATGTGGGCTAGGCAGTTTTGGCGCTGATATATATGCCAAGATAAGTTTTCTCGGGTTGTGTCGCGTGTGATGTTGAGATTTACTCAACGTTTCGGCTCTCTGAGGCAGACTGAGGCCCCGTAGTCAACCCAAACCGAACACAAACGCAATTACACTCACTCAACCTTCCTCCTGCTCTCAGAGACCAAACCAAGCCTCTGAGGCATCCAAATTGACCTGGGGACCAGCAAGACTGCGACCCCGTAAACAAACCACCCCAACAATTCCCCCTAATTCCATACTCTTGAAAATGGCTCCAAAAGGAGAGCCGAAACGTCGAGTAAATCTCAACATCACACGCGACACAACCCGAGAAAACTTATCTTCGCATACATCCGGCCGCGGAAACCTTCCAGAACATATATATATATATATATATATATAAGTTCATACCTATTTTAAGCAGATATTTTTCAAAATATTATATATCAGCCATCTCAGTGAATTAGTGATTAAGTCTATTTTTGGCCAAAATGAGTTAAGTGGCTTAAGAGAAGCAGTGACTATTTATGTGGTCAAGTCAGGGACGGGCTTTCAACTTAGTTATTAAGGTGTACGTTTTTGGAAGAATTCTAAATCCAATGATTTAACGGGAGAAATAAAACAACACAAACACAAATTTCTCAGAAATCCTCTTACATCATATATTTACAAATATTTCGACCAGCCTAGCGCCTGACCATCTTCAGTGCAAGATATAGTTATTTGGCGATCCTTCGTCTGGTGTCTTCAAGTGTTCGTTCATGAATTCAAAGACCAAGGATCGCCAAATAACTATTCAATGACCAGGCCGGCCGAAATATTTGCAAATATATGAGTCGTCCAATTCCAAAAGTGCCTAATTTACAAAATTTGAAAAGTTGAGATTTTAATTGCATGTTGTTCACACAACTGAAATACACATTTGAAAAAGTTTTCCAGTGAAAAAAGTTGATAAATCCTATTTAAAACAAATACTGAAAATTGAGTACAAATTTAAACCTGGCCCGATGCAACTAGACCCTTTTGGAAATGGACGACTCATATAGTGTAAGGCAGTGTGCTGTTTTATTTCTCTCGTTAAATCATCCTGTGAAAACAGCAACAATTCTAAATCTAAATCTTCAGTTTTGTAAACTTTATAAGTCGTGCCCTGAAAAGTAGAGTAAACCGAATTAACCACTTATTCATTGGAATGACAGATATATACACGTATATATATTTGTAAAATGTCGTGCGATATTCTTTTTCTTTTTAGGTCAAGGATAGCTATAAACTCTAAGGCCAAAATGCAAATTAGGCTTTTATTTTGTTTCCAAGTTTTTATATAGAAGTGATAGTTGAAATTTTTAATCAAAAGAGAGATCTTTTATATTTTCTTTTTTTTTCAATTATCACTCTTATTTATTTAACCGCGTTCTTATACTGACAATGAAATCCTTCTTGACTTTGATTAAAGTAAGGAATTATAAGATTAAATGATACCTGGTGTCGGCGTGTAATTGAGCGAACACAGACCCATCAACGACAAGCATCCGGCCGTATGGTAACAGGATGATAGTAGGCGTAGCACCAACACCACCCGGGTCGACACTCAAACCAAGTTCACTAGCCGAGGCAGAGGAGAGATCGGCGTTTGGTTGACAGCAGCAACGTCGCCTACAGAGTGCCCGACAACAGGGTGCTCCCCAACAGCAATATGCGACGATGAAGCAGAGTACAGCCAGCATGACCACCAAAGCTGCGGCACCCTGGCTTGGCTGACCCGGCGGCGGGGGTGGACCAGGTCCTGATGAACCTGTTACCGGACCCCCCGAGCCCATCCCGCTCTGCAAACAAACATAAATAAATATTTTAATTAAAGAAAAGAACTTCCTCTGAGGCCTTATTTATATAAAGTAGATAAATAATAATCTTTAATTTCATAAATAAATCCTTTTTTATTGAATATAGAAATATAGAATGAATAAGAAAAACCTGATTATTTTCCCAGCCAAGATATTATGCTCTCTTTAAAAAAAATTTCTCTTATCGGCCAACTCTCTTCTTTCTGAACAACTTAATTATGTGAAGGCGAAATTAATTCTTTGATTTTTTTTTGGAATGGGTGCACAAGGTCCGAAGACCTATAATGACAAGTGATCGGTCACATGCAGCCTGAAAGAATATATTAAAAAAAAAAATTTATTTTTAATTTAAACTGATTTTTTGCTTCTGAGCCAATTATGGCTATATTATACAAATTATATAAAGGAAAAATCAGTGGATGGCTTTTCGTTTCGTTACCACACATTTAACTATGGTTTAACCTTACTTATAAAACTCAAAATTTGACATTTGATACAAGGTGATTGATCATTCATTATTCGATGCTAAAACCAAGAGCGCATGCGCGAATCGGTGCTTACAACGCTTCCTGTGATTGGTTTTTTTTTCAGCCAGTTAACCAATCAGAACGTCTCGTTTATACTGGACCCTGGACATTCATCTTCACAGGGAAGCTGGTTATACACGACAGTCGCCATTGTTATGGCCAAAGTGTTACAAATACTCCGCGTTTGTTCGATCCTAAAATGACGCTATTAGTGATTTCGTTAATTTAACACGCGCCTCTCTTATTGAGTGCACACCTGTGAACATTTACTCGAATATTCTACATGCTCCAGTATCTGCAAAGCAATTATCTCCTCAAATTCCTTCCAAGGACTCCACTCTCACAATCAAAACGCCAACGTCCAAATCCAGGTAGTCTTCTCCTTCCTTTTATTATTATTTTTTCATCTCTCTTACACATATTTTTATTAGCGAACATTAATATCAATAAAAAAACTATTTTATTAAATTAAAATAAACTTGTATTTATTTTTATAATTGATTAAAAAAATTATTAGAGAATGTATTGGTTAAAAATGGAGGGGATAGGAGAGGGGAGACACTAATTCCCCTTCCAGAGAGACGCCTTCATGTCTACTCTTTCCCTCCACAAATATAAAAATTCCATTAGATTTAATTTATTTTTAAAAATCCTTTTCGGCATCTCAGGCCATATAAACTTTGAACGATACATATTATATGTAAATGACTACATTGGGTCCAAGCACATTTTTTTTTTTAAACCATTTGGATAAATATTTATCGGATTACCTGGGATTTGAACCCATCTCTCTTGGCTTTAAGACTATCAATATTGATATTTGTCAACATCACTAACCACTCGGCTACGGGGAGAGGAGGGGGTTATTTATTTATTTATTTATTTTTAAACACACACTTTTTTTCTCATTCACACACAGTCTTTTCGGCAACTTAGGCCATTTAAGACTTTAAACGATACTCCTAGGCCTATTTATATAATATATATTTATTTGGGGTCCAATCATCGGACTGCCTGGGGTCCGAACCCACGTCGCGACGCGTCGCGACCAAACGTATACCAAACGTCGCGACGTTTGGTATACGAGGTTAGCACGCTAACCTCTACGCCAAGCCCCGAGGGCGGGTTATTTATTATGATAATGTACGAATTGATGCTGGTTGCAAAGGATGTGATTCCGGGACAAATAAAACAGTAAAATCTTTTTGCTTTTTTATTTCTCCCCTCATATAATTATTTATTTATTCAAATCATTGCGATATTTCAAATTAAAGAAAAACAATCTGGTGTGACTGGTCGCACAGCACATAACTTTCTCTTACCTTCGGTAATGGAATCTTGTGTGTTCTGTGCTTGTCTAACCAGATTTTTTGTTTAGAGATATGTATAGAAAATCTTAAGGAGAGGGCGGCAAATTAAATTTTGCCCTCCCTAAAAAATCTCCTAGTTCCGGCTCTGAAATCACTTAAACATGCCAGGAATTAAAAAAAATACTTAAATCTATCCAATCTTTAGTCGTATATTATTTTATCAATCGGCGTCCCTTTGTCCTCATATTACAACCCAGGGGCGTATTTAAGGGGGGGGCCGAGGGGGCCCGGCGCCCCCCCCCCGAAATTTCCCAAACACATATACATATATAGGGATATACAGACATCAGCGCAACAAATTTTTCCGCAGGATGGACAACTTTGGTTCCGCAATAGAAAAAATGTTCCTCAAAAAATTTCGTGTAAAAAAAGTATAGTTTCTTAAAAAAAAAATTTTCCTCAGAAAGATTTTTTGAGTTCGGGTCCCCCCCCCCCCGAAAAAAATTTCTATATACGCCCCTGTTACAACCTCGTAATAAAACAATAAAAGGGGAATGACTTCCCCGAAACTTTCTCGTAGGCCTATATTCTTTTGGAATTACGTCTGGGGTGTGTGTGTGTGTGAGTAAAAAACTTAAAAACGCAAGCAGCCAGATCGATGAAATTTGATACATACTCTTTACACTAAAATTGTAGATTTCTATCAACTTTTGGAGTAAACTCGTCACTTGGAAGTAGTGCTTTGCCTAATCAGTTTTTCAGAAATTTTGAAATTTTCAATTTTTTTTGTTATATTATGATAAATTAGTCTATTTTAAAAAGCTTTTATTCTTTGACATTTTTTTGAAAAATGAATAGTTTTTGAAATAATCAACGAAGAAAAAGACATTTTTCGCTAAAAAACTTTAAAACTTTAAAAAAAATCAAAACAAAATCATACAGGTATCATTAAAAAACATGTAAATATAAACAAAAGAATTTGTGAAACAAATGAATTTGTTTATATTTACATGTTTTTTAATGACACCTGTATGATTTTGTCTTGATTTTTTTTTCAATTTAACCAAATTTTTTCTCTTATTTGTTGATTATTTCAAAAACTATTCATTTTTCTAAAAAATGCCAAAGACACAAAATAGACCAATTTTTTTTTTTTTTTTTATTTATTATCGGCTGCGGCAGAATCCACCCAGCCCCATTTTTATTAACATTTACATTTGTTTGTTAACAATACAATTTTTTTTTTTTTACATTTCAAAATAATATAATTATTGGTTATGTGGGCGGCTGACATGAGTAAAGCGATGCAATGATAGACCAATTTATCATAATATAACAAAATATGGGGATTGACTTCCCCGAGACTTTCTCGTATATTCTTTTGGAATTACGTCCTGGGTGTGTGTGTGAACACGATTGCTTAAAACCAAAGCAGCTAGATCGATAAAATTTGGTATATGCTCCTTACACTAAAATTGTAGATTTCTATCAACTTTTGGAGTAAATACGTCACTTGGAAGTAGTACTTTACTTAAAAAGTTTTTTCAAAAATTTTGAAATTTTCAATTTTTTTTTGTTATATTATGATAAAATACTCTATTTTAAAAAGTTTTTATTCTTTGACATTTTTTCGAAAACTGAATAGTTTTGAAATAATCAAAGAAAGAAATAGAAAATATTCGTTAATTTTGATAAAAAAATCAAAACAAAATCATACAGGTGTCATTAAAAAAAGGGCAAATATAAACAAATTCATTTGTTTCACAAATTCATTTGTTTATATTTACCCTTTTTTTAATGGCACCTATATGATTTTGTTTTTGATTTTTATCAAAATTAACGAAAATGCTCTATTTCTTCTTTGATTATTTCAAAAACTATTCAGTTTTCGAAAAAATGTCAAAGAATAAAAACTTTTTAAAATAGAGTATTTTATCATAATATAACAAAAAAATTGAAAATTTCAAATTTTGGAAAAAACTTTTTAAGTAAAGTACTACTTCCAAGTGACGTATTTACTCCAAAAGTTGATAGAAATCTACAATTTTAGTGTAAGGACATATACCAAATTTTATCGATCTAGCTGCTTTGGGTTTATAAGCAATCGTGTTTACACACACACACACACACACACACACACACACAGACATAATGCCAAAAATGGTTTTTTTGGACTCAGGGAGGTCTAAAACGTGGAGAAACATCAAAATCTCGAAGTCGAATTTTTTTACGATTACATAACTTTCTCTATACGAGAAAGTAATAAAAACCAATATTTTCTCTCTATATAAATTTCGTATATAGGTTAAGAGAAAGTAAAAAATTGAAAGCAGTGAGGATAAAAAGCAATAAAGAAAAATATATTTATCTTCAGCTTTATTTCACACACTTGTCGACGTTTCGGCCGATATTCATCAGGACAAAGTGCTGTTTGCCTCGAGCTCATAGAGGCTCTTGGCAACTCCTGACAATGCGTTTGTGCCGAACATTCGTCACCTAATTGAACCAGAAGTCATGACGATTGTTCGCACAAACGCATTGTCAGGATTTGCCAAAAGGGCTTGATGAGCTCGAGGCAAACAGCTACTTTGTCCTAATGAAGACCGTAATATCGGCCGAAACGACGACAAGCATGTGAAATAAAGCTGAAGATAAATATATTTTTCTTTATTGCTTTTGGCTGCCTTGAATATCCTCACTACTCAGGATATATTCAGCCACTTCAGGCAATTGAAAATTTCAAAATTTCTAAAAAAAAATTCTGAAATTTCTATATTCTATACGAGAAAGTAAAAATTAATTTTTCAATTTGCCTTTTTTTACAAGGGATTAAAAAAAATGTTTGAATGTGATTAACCTTCCATAAGTGCTTAATTAAAAGTTTATTATAATAAGTCCTGGAAAAATAAATGTATCATATAAAGAAAAAAAAAATAATGAAGAAAATGGCTATGTAGAATTCAATAACAGAAATGAAGAGGAATGCAGCCTAGCAGTGGCGTATTCAGGGGGGGGCCAGGGGGCCCCCCCCCCCCCCCCAAAGCCTTCTCCAAAACCAAAAAATACCTATTGTTTTCCCTAATGATTTTTTTTTTTTTTTAATAATTATTTTATTAACTCTCCTAAATTCTAAAATCTAAAAAAAAAACATAAATAATTGAAAAAATCTCTAATATTTACGAATTTTGTATTAAAATTATTTTTTATTTCAAGAAAAAAAAATTTTTTTTATTTGTTTTTTATTTATAATTATAAAAAAAAAAAAAAAATTCTCCACTTTAAGTTTCTTGGAAAGGGGGGGGGGGGTTCAAAACTTTTGCCCCCCCCCCCCCCCCCCCCCCCCCCCCCCCCCCAAGCAGAAATCCTGGCTACGCTACTGCAGCCTAGTAGGATTAATAAATCAAACTTGTTGAATACATCCATGCAAATATATTTGCATTGTTATTTTACACATAGTCTATTGTATATGACTGACTTAGGGACAGACAAATTAACAACAGAAAATACATAATAAATGTATTGTGCCCTTTTAACAACTCCGGGACAGATACAATTTGAAAGACTGATGATGAGAAAATAAAGTTTTCTCGAAACATCTCGTTAATTGTAATAAAATCGGAGGCTTTAATTTTTGGCTGCTCCTGCTTCCTTGTAAATTAACAACTCTATTAAAAAAAAAACTTATACAACTGAATATGGCACAATAAAATTGGCCGAAACGTCTTTTAATAAAGGAGTTTGATTTAATAAAAGAGGCTTTCTATCTTGCTGCATTCCACTTTATTTCTGTTATTAAAGTAAAAAAAAAAAATTCTTGGTTATATTAGCTGGAAGAGGGATCCTTAATAAATTAAAAGGCCTACACATATCTCCAAATGAGTTTTTGTTAACACCCATCTTAGGAAATAAACTTTTAATTAAGCACTAAGGCCAATCACATTCCAAATTTTTTGAATCACTTGTAAAAAAAAAGTAAAAAATCTGGTATGACTGGCGCACAGCACACAAATTTCTCTTACCTTCGGTAATCGAAAGTTGTGTTCTGTGCTTGTCACACCAGATTTTTTGTGTCGACATGTATTTAGTTTCCGACAGCACGGTACATTCGATTTTCAAGATGTACAATTTTTTTTTTTTTTAAACATTCACACTTTTTTCTCATTCACACTCACAATCACACACACATACACACAGTCTTTTCGGCAACTTAGGCCATTTAAGACTTTGACGATAACCGTTACGGCCCCCCCCCCCCCCGCCCCAGGAGCATTAAGCTGCTTTTTCACAAAATTTACGGCTTTTTTTTTGAAATTACATAATAAATTCGTTTTATATCACAAATCCAGAAAAAAATTACAAAAAAAGCCCGAACGAGATTCGAATACCGGTACTTAAAAAAAAAATCTGGTGTGACTGGCGCACAGCACACAACTTTCTCTTACCTTCGGTAATCGAAAGTTGTGTTCTGTGCTTGTCACACCAGATTTTTTGTGTCGACATATATTTAGTTCCCGACAGTACGGAACATATGAATTCAGATTAAAATTTATAAGCATGGGAAAATATTTATATTTTGTTACCATGGCAACCATTTCTCCTATCTTCCCTATGAAATACAAGAGTAAAGTGGTCTTCAGAAGATTTCAATTGCAAAATGAGAATATACATTTTAAAGAGAATCTAAAAAATAATTGATTTTTGAATTTAAAAAAAAAAACTGAAAAAGTACATCAGTAAAGTGCTAGTACTCTTTGGCCGATTTTGATTAAAAGCTTATTTTTCCGGTCCCGGGGGTGTTTAACTTAAATATAAAATTTCAACCTCGTAGCTCAATTCCTTCATGCTTAAAATTGAACACACACCCAGCCACACACCCACAGACAGACCATGTCGCGAAAACCACTTTTTTGGATTCAGGGGACCTCAAAACGTGAAGATCCATCAAAATCTCGACATCGAATTTTTGACATGAATCCAATACTTTCTCTCTATATATTTTTTTTTTTTTTTTAAAAAAACATTCACACTTTTTTCTCATTCACACTCACACTCACACACACATTCACACAGTCTTTTCGGCAACTCAGGCCATTTAAGACTTTAGACGATAACCGTTATTATATAAATATACATATAGGGGTCCAGGCATTCTTATTTAAGCCATTTGGTATCCAATTGGCTTAAATAAAATCATCGGACTGCCTGGGGTCCGAACCCGCGACGTTTGGTATACGAGGTTAGCACGCTAACCTCTACGCCATGCCCCGAGGGCTATATATATATTACATATATACATAGGTAAGAGAAAGTAAAAAGGTCGAACGAAAAACGGCGCCCCTGTTGAGATTCGCCCCCTCCGCCCTCAAAGGCTAGTTACGCCGCTGCAGCCATCCTCGCTGGAAGGAGGGAGGAGCGCCATATTTTCTCAATTTTTCTTGGTGCAGGGAGCTCTCTGGGGGGGGCACCCCCTAGTTACGCCTATGTATTTAACTTAAATATAAAATTTAAGTTCCTAGTTCATTTCGTTCTTGAGATATTTATTCACAGACAGACCATGTCGCGAAAACCACTTTTTTGGATTCAGGAGACCTCAAAACGTGAAGATCCATCAAAATCTCGGCATCGAACTTCTGACATAAATTCAATACTTTCTTTATATATGATTATTACATATACTGTATTGGTAAGAGAAAGTAAAAATTAAATTTTTTTTTTTATTATAAGGTTCAAGAAGGTAATATGAGTTGGACAAGCGCTCATAAAGTTATACGCAGTATAAATAAATTGTTTTCGTGCTCTCATGGCTCCATTTTAAAATTTATAAACCGTCCCCTTTTTTATTAGCCATCCTCTAAAAATAGGAGAGTAGAAGCATCCTAAATGATTCATTATTTACACACCATTCATTGTTAATTATCTATTGCTCAAATTTACTCATGCCATTCTCTTCTCTCTTCCTTATAATTAAAAAAAAAAAAAAAACATTTTTTTCTTAATTAGAAATAAACCCAATATATTGATTATCTCGCTGTTATGAAACTCAAATCAGTAATTCTATTCAAATATTTAATGGCACTGTTTATGATTTTGGTCAATCAATTAGATTATTGAACAAGACAATAGCCAAAGGATATGGGGGTGTAACTATTTAAGAAAATATTGATTTTTATTATGTTTATAATTTTTACATCTTGAATTTTAATATATTGACGGAAATTTTATATATTTATATCGACACACGACAAGCAAAGAACACAACTTTTAATTACCGAAGGTTGTGTGCTGTGCAGCCATTCACAGCAGATTTTTTCTCAAAAAATCATTCCCTTAAAAAAAAAAAAGAAAAAAAATGTAAAAGTCAATTTTGATTGAGATCTGTGAAGAGCACAAATTTAAAAATAAAAAAGTAGTAGAGATTTTTAGCTTGACCTTTAAAATAAGAAATATTTCATGGATTAAGGAGATAACAAAATAACTGACTTAATACACGCTAACTAGTATGCTACAATTTAACCATGAGAGAGGAAGAATTTTTTTTTATTTTTATAAAAAGAATCTAAACAAAAAATCCTTTGTTTCTCGTAGCGCTCGACCCCTCTCCCCCCCCCCCCCGCCTGCCCCAGGCGCATCAAGCCTTTGGCGCCCCTCGGTACCGACATAGGCGCCCTAGAGCATCCGGCTTTTACTTAAATCCCCGGCTTTATTTTTTAAATTTCATAATAAATTCATTTTATATCACAAATCCAAAAAGTTGTGTTCTGTGCTTGACACACACCAGATTTTTTGTGTTGAGATTTATTTAGTTGCCAGTAAACTAAAATTCAAGATGTAATAAAATTTATAAACGGGGAAACCCTCGGGGCTTGGTCAGTAGCGTAGCCAGGATTTCTGCTTGGGGGGGGGGGCCCAAAAGTTTTATGAACCCCCCCCTTCTCCAAGAAACTTAAAGTGGATAAATTTTTTTTTAGATAAAATAATAATTATAAATAAAAAAACAAATTAAAAAAAAAATTTTTTTCTTGAAATAAAAAATAATAATTTTAATACAAAATTCGTAAATATTAGAGAATTTTTCAATTATTTATAATAGACCAGGCGCTGGAGGTAGTTGAGTATGCAAAATCTGAGGACCGAATTCTGACAATGGATTTGGGCTAAGAATAGCTCCAAGAATAAGGATCCGGATCTTGCCGGGCCAATTTTTGGTCCAATTTTTTTTACCCCCACCCCTCTTATTTCAATGGAATGCATGCTAAGATGATGTGAAGATTTGCAATTATGGTCAAATTCGAGTACTTAAAACCTCAAACAATGAAAAAACTGTCTTGTCAGCAACTGAGGGGATCCTCTATAGTCCCCTGAGAAGTACTATCTTGCCACCAGTTGTGGTGGTCCCCTTTAACCCCTTGACCTCTTTTCTCTCTCTGTTATAATTTAAATATACGGACTAAACACCACGCCAAATTGTGGGGACCGGCAATTATGCTCATAATCTACTACCTGGTGCCCCAATCAATGAAAAACACTATCTTGCCGCCAGCTGCGGTGGTCCCCTTTAACCCCTTCACCTCTTTTCTCTCCCTTTATTATAAATTTAAATGTACTGCCTTAAAACAATGCCAAATTGTGGGGACCGGCAATTAGGTACATAATCCACTACCTGGTACCCCAATCAATGGAAAATACTATCTTGCCGCCAGCTGCGGTGGTCCCCTTTAACTCCTTCACCTCTTTTCTCTCCCTTTATTATAAATTTAAATATACGGCCTAAACACCACGCCAAATTGTGGGGACCGGCAATTATGCTCATAATCTACTACCTGGTGCCCCAATCAATGAAAAATACTATCTTGCCACCAGTTGTGGTGGTCCTCTCTAACCCCTTCACCTCTTTTCTTTCTCTTTGTTATAAATTTAAATATACGGCCTTAAAAATTGGGGTACCAGGTAGTGGATTATGAACATAATTGCCGGTCCCCACAATTTGGCGTGGTGTTTAGGGCGTATATTTAAATTTATAATAAAGGGAGAAAAAGAGGTGAAGGGGTTAAGGGGACCACCGCAGCTGGCGGCAAGATAGTATTTTTCATTGGATTGGGGTACCAGGTAGTGGAGTATGAACATAATTGCCGGTCCCCACAATTTGGCATGGTTTTAAGGCAGTACATTTAAATTTATAATAAAGGGAGAGAAAAGAGGTGAAGGGGTTAAAGGGGACCACCGCAGCTGGCGGCAAGATAGTGTTTTTCATTGATTGGGGTACCAGATAGTAGATTATGAGCATAATTGCCGGTCCCCACAATTTGGCATGGTTTTAAGGCAGTACATTTAAATTTATAATAAAGGGAGAGAAAAGAGGTGAAGGGGTTAAAGGGGACCACCACAACTGGTGGCAAGATAGTACTTCTCAGGGGACTATAGAGGATCCCCTCAGTTGCTGACAAGACAGTTTTTTCATTGTTTGAGGTTTTAAGTACTCGAATTTGAGCATAATTGCAAATCTTCACATCATCTTAGCATGCATTCCATTGATTTCCTATGGAAATAAGAGGGGTGGGGGTAAAAAAAAATTGGACAAAAAATTGGCCCGGCAAGATCCGGATCCTTATTCTGGGAGCTATTCTTAGCCCAAATCCATTGTCAGAATTCGGTCCTCAGATTTTGCATACTCAACTACCTCCAGCGCCCGCTCTATAAGTTTTTTGTTAGATTTTAGAATTTATGAGAGTTAATAAAATAATTATTTAAAAAAAAATCATTAGGGAAAACAATAGGTATTTTTTTGTTTTGGAGAAGGCTTTGGGGGGGGGGCCGGCCCCCTGGGCCCCCTCCCCTGAATACGCCACTGGGCTTGGTGTAGGGGTTAGCGTGCTAATCTCGTTTACCAAAAGTTGCGGGTTTGGACCCCACGCAGTCCGATGATTTTATTTAAGCCATTTGGATACCAAATGGCTTAAATAAGAATGCCTGGACCCCCAAAAGTTATATTAAAACATACCGAGGATCGTTTAAAGTCTTAAATGGCCTAAGTTGCCGAAAAGACTCTGTGTATAAGTGTGTTAATGTGAAACAGGGGAAAATATTTATATTTTGTTACCATGACATCCATTTCTCCTATTTTTCCTATGAAGCACAAGAGTAAAGTGTGCTTCAAACAATTTTGCTGAATATTAATTAAAATCGTTAGTGCGCATTTTGATAAAATCGAAAAAAACTAAAAAAGTACATCAGTAAAGTATTAGTACTTTTTGTCCGACCGATTTTGTTTAAAAGCTTATTTTCTCGCGGGGAGGTGCCTAACTTCAATATAAAATTTCAGCCTCATAGCTCAATTCCTTCATGCTTAAAATTGAATACAGACACACAGACACAGACAGACCATGTCGCGAAAATCACTTTATCGATTCAGGCAACCTCAAAACGTGTATATCCATCAAAATCTCGACATCGAATTTTTGACATGAATCCATTACTTTCTCTCTCTCTCTATTAACATAGATAGAGGTAAGAGAAAGTAAAAAAACTAACAAAAAACTGCGCCCCAGTTGAACTTCGCCCCCCCCCCCCTCACCCGTCCGCAAAGGCTAGTTACACCGCTGGTGGGGAAAGTTCTCTTCTCTAGCTCTATTTCAGATTGACTAACCTACAGTAGCATAGTCATTATTATATGAATTTTCAAGGACAGAATCGATTTTATTCTTCATCAATAGCCAATAATTTGAAGTAAATAATGACTGGGTTTAAATGAAAAAGCCCCATAAAACATAATAATATTTTTCCATAGTTGATCTAAAAAAATTTTTTCAAGCATAGTTCTGAGATTCAATTTTTTTTTTAGGAGAGCAGTATGGAGGCGTTTTTTGACTAACAAATTCACACCTTTGGAAGTGACGTTTTATAAAGAATCTCTACCCAAAAAATAAGAGATGGGGGGCCTAGGACTGTAGATATTTTAGGAAGAGGTGAAAGTGGTCTTTAATAGTCCAGTAATAAAACAGAATATTGAAATTTTTTATATTTTATTTATTTTTCTCCCATACAAACCCGGTAATACTGCCAGTCTTTCTCAATGAGGGGGATGTCTGGAATTTCAAGAATGTAATCACATTACCATAGTTAAATTTAAAACTCTTTCATAATTACCTGGAAGTGCACTACTGAATCCCTATCCGAGAAAAATTGGTCTTGGCTGTGTCTTCTACACAGCCGGTGGCCTTTTAACTTGACAACGTCTTTTGCCTGACTTCAAACTATTTCTACTTTCTCTTACCTATATATAAAATACAGTATATTGAGAGAATATACCCACCTGTCTGTCTGTAAAAGTGAGAAAGTATTGTTTTTACTTTCTCTTACCTATGTATATATGTAATATATATATAGAGAGAAAGTATTGGATTCATGTCAAAAATTCGATGTCGAGATTTTGATGGATCTTCACGTTTTGAGGTCCCCTGAATCCAAAAAAGTGGTTTTCGCGACATGGTCTGTCTGTGTGTGGGTGGGTGGGTGGGTGGGTGTGTGTGTGTGTGTGTGTGTTCAATTTTAAGCATGAAGGAATTGAGCTATGAGTTTGAAATTTTATATTTAAGTTAAACACCCCCGGGACCGGAAAAATAAGCTTTTAATCAAAAGAGTACTAGTACTTTACTGATGTACTTTTTCAGTTTTTTTCGATTTTCTCAAAATTTGCTCCAACGATTTTTTTTAAAATTCAAAAATCAATTATTTTTTAGATGCTCTTTAAAATGTATATTCTCATTTTGCGATTGAAATCTTCTGAAGACCACTTTACTCTTGTATTTCATAGGGAAGGATAGGAGAAATGGTTGCCATGGTAACAAAATATAAATATTTTCCCAAACTTATAAATTTTACATCTGAATTCATATGTTCCGTACTGTCGGGAACTAAATATATTTCGACACGAAAAATCTGGTGTGACAAGCACAGAACACAACTTTCGATTACCGAAGGTAAGAGAAAGTTGTGTGCTGTGCGACAGTCACACCAGATTTTTTTCTTTGTTCCCATTAACAATCATATTCATACATTTTCATAGTAACAATATAGGACAGGTGGCCACACTTTAATCCATTAATCCATTAAGAGCAACTTTTGCTTAAAAAATGAGGTTTTTCGAGAAACAAATTGTATTTAGAGTTAGAATTTTTACTTTCTCTTACCTATGTATATATGTAATATATATATAGAGAGAAAGTATTGGATTCATGTCAAAAATTCGATGTCGAGATTTTGATGGATCTTCACGTTTTGAGGTCCCCTGAATCCAAAAAAGTGGTTTTCGCGACATGGTCTGTGTGTGTGTGTGTGTGTGTGTGTGTGTGTGTGTGTGTGTGTGTGTGTGTCTGTGTGTGTTCAATTTTAAGCATGAAGGAATTGAGCTAGGAGGTTGAAATTTTATATTTAAGTTAAACATCCCCCGGGACCGGAAAAATAAGCTTTTAATCAAAATCGGCCAAAGAGTACTAGTACTTTACTGATGTGCTTTTTCAGTTTTTTTCGATTTTCTCAAAATTTGCTCCAACGATTTTTTTTAAAATTCAAAAATCAATTATTTTTTAGATGCCTTTTAAAATGTATATTCTCATTTTGCAATTGAAATCTTCTGAAGACCACTTTACTCTTGTATTTCATAGGGAAGTTAGAAGAAATGATTGTCATGGTAACAAAATATAAATATTTTCCCATACTTATAAATTTTACATCTGAATTCATATGTTCCGTACTGTCGGGAACTAAATATATGTCGACACAAAAAATCTGGTGTGACAAGCACAGAACACAACTTTCGATTACCGAAGGTAAGAGAAAGTTGTGTGCTGTGCGCCAGTCACACCAGATTTTTTTATTTAGTCCATTAGTGTTTTTCTTTCTGCACAAATTAACATCAAAATTAGTCTGATCTGATTAATCGTTCAGAATCTAGGGTGGTTTAAACTTTCAAATTAGAATTTACCGCCGCGTGGTAAAATGAAATGATAGAACAAAAATAAATGGTGAAATCTTTAGCTGAAGAATCATTCTTTCTCACTGTATATTTCACATAATTATATCTCTTAAGACCGAGGAGTTATTCAAGTCTTAACTTTTTCGTGCATGCCTCCCTACCCGGCCACTATACATAAATGAGGCGAATGACACTGGCGTGGTGATGGCGTGAACGCTAACTTTTTCGTGCATGCCACCCTACCCGGCAACTATACATATATGCATTGTTAAACGTTGTCACGTCAAAAAAATATGAACAAAATTTGACCCACGTCTCAATAAGGTTCGCCATCCCTGGCCTAGGCCAAGGTCATTCTCTTCGCTTTTTCTATTTTTCTACTCTTATTGGCGTTAATAATTCTTAAAGAATAATGAACGTATTCTAAAAAATCTATATTTACAAAGATGAAGAATGTCGACCTTGGTTGACCACCTGTTTGTATTCGATCGGGCCGAATCCACCCACCTGTCTGTAAAATTAATATGCAAAATGATATATTACAGGAAATAATTAGTTATTTAGAATTAGCTAGGTTTATAAATGAATGTTTTCCATTCTTTCAATAAAATTCAAAAATATTTTACTTTCTTTTTACCTCTATATATGTTAATATATATAGAGAGAAAGTATTTAATTCATGTGTTTATTAAAGTTTTTGTGGTTTTAATTATTATTATTAGGAGAATTTTTAATTATAGACAACATTTTTGTATTAATTATTTATTAAAAATATATAAATACTGTACAACGTTTCAACTGCTTATTCTGCAGCCGTTATCAAGTACTGTGCACTTGCTCGGACTCGAGTCGCTTGAGTGTGTGTGTGTGTGTGTCTGTCTATGTCTATGTGTGTTCAATTTAAAGCATGAAGAAATTGAGCTAGGAGGTTGAAATTATATATTTAAGTTAAGCTGGACCCCCTTGTCCAGGGGGCGTAGACCACTGGTTTTCAAATAAATTTTTTTTTTTTTTTTTTTTTTTTTTTAAAAAAAACATTCACACTTTTTCTCATTCACACTCACACTCACACACACATTCACACAGTCTTTTCGGCAACTCAGGCCATATAAGACTTTTTTCCGATATCCGTTATTAATAAATATACATATATGGGGTCCAGGCATTCTTATTTAAGCCATTTGGTATCCAATTGGCTTAAATAAAATCATCGGACTGCCTGGGGTCCGAACCCGCGACGTTTGGTATATGAGGTTAGCACGCTAACCTCTACGCCATGCCCCGAGGGCTTCAAATAAATTATTAAAATATAAGAGAAAGTAACAAATAGGCATATCACAAATGTTTGCATAACTACAAGGCGTCTTTGATTGGTGGCGCCACACGTGACGATCGGGGGAAGTAATAAATAGGCATGTCACAAATGTTTGCATAACTACAAGGCGTCTTTGATTGGTGGCGCCACACATGACGATCAGTGGCGTAACCAGGGGGGGGGGGCGAGGGGGGCTCGAGCCCCGCCCGCCCCAGGCGCATCGAGCCCTTGGCGCCCCCCGAAACCGGCATAGGCGCCCTACGGCCTTTAAGATATAGCCCAGCGTATGTGATTTTATCATATTCTTTTCATCAATTGTCTTAAAAAATTGATTATTTTCTTTTAAAATTATATTACAACTTGAATTCTACTATTTTAAAAGAATTTAATTCCAAAAATAATAAATAACGTATATAGAGGCTTTATAATTAAAATTTTTTTATTTTGCAATATATCAGCCTTAATTTGATGTTTTATGCCTGTGGAGATTTACTCAGGATTCGTATAAACCTTAATATTTAATTTTTTGGAATTCAAAATTTTTTTAAGCATGAAGGAATTGAGCTATGAGACTGAAATGTTATATTTAAGTTAAACAACCCCCGGGACCGTGAAAATAAGCTTTTAATCAAAATCGGCCAAAAAGTACTAGTATTTTACTGATGTAGTTTTTCATTTTTTTCGATCTTCTCAAAATGAAAGGGCTTTTACCATTCTTCAGGCCCGCCCGAGCTCGCTCGGAATTTTTTCAAACCCGCCCATTCCCGCCCGAGATTTAGTGAATGAATGAACGAATGTCTAGCAATTTTTAAATAAAATTTCATTTGCATGCCCGTCCGCCCGAACCCGTTTATTTAGACTTGCTACCCGCCCGTAATTTTTTCATGGCCTCCAAAGCCCGCCCGGCCCGGGCGGGTAACGGGCCAACCCGTACCCGTGCAGGGCTCTAATCGGGGGTTCGGATCCCAGGCAGTCCGATGATTTTATTTAAGCCATTTGAATACCAAATGTCAAAGTCAAAGTCTTATATGGCCTAAGTTGCCGAAAAGACTGTGTGCATGTGTGTGTGAGTGTGAATGGGAAAAAAGTGTGTGTTAAAAAAAACATGGGGAATGACTTCCCCGAGACTTTCTCGTATATTCTTTTGGAATTACGTCTGTGTGTGTGTGTGTGAACACGATTGCTTAAAAACCAAAGCAGCTAGAGATAGATGAAATTTGGTATATGCTCCTTACACTAAAATTGTAGATTTCTATCAACTTTTGGATTAAATTCGTCACTTGGAAGTAGTACTTTACCTAATAAGTTTTTTCAGAAATTTCGAAATTTTCAATTTCTTTGTTATATTATGATAAAATACTCAATTTTAAAAAGTTTTTATTCTTTGATATTTTTCCGAAAACTGAATAGTTTTGAAATAATCAACGAAGAAAAAGATATTTTTCTTAAAAGCAAAGAAAAATCAAAACAAAATCATACAGGTGTCATTAAAAAACATGTAAATATAAACAAATTCGCTAGGAAATTACAGGATGCAAAGAAATTTGCCCGCCGAAGGCGAGCAAGGGGGTCCAGGGGGCCGGAGCCCCCCGCGAAAATCGGCGCCCTAGTTAAGCTTCGCCCCTCCGCCCTCAAAGGCTGGTTACGCCGCTGGTGATGATAGGGGAAACTTAACTCCAAAACGAGGCGGGGATGCCTTATTGTTGCCAGCTCATAACACATCAATCCTTATTAGATAATTCATCTATAAAATGTATAGCTACCAAGGGCGGGGCGGATCCAGAGGTGTTTCTGGGGGGGGGGGTAATTTAGTATGACTGGTCGCACAACACACAATTTTTTTTCTTGGATTTCGGTAATTTAAAGGCGCATTTTGTACTTGTTTGCCAGAATATAAATACAAATCAAATTTTTAAGTATTAATTTTTAAAACTTTACATTAAAAGTAAATTTTTTTCAAAAAAAAAAGTATTTTCTCGGGGGGGGGGTAATTACCCCTTTACCTTTCTCCTTGTATCCGCCCTTGATAGCTACATAACTTACACTCATGTTAATTTTGTTTAAATAAGCATCAATAAATTTCCATAATTATACAATAAAATGACTGAAAAAGAAATTTTGATTTCTTCAATCCTCCCATTGACTGATCGCACAGCACACTTTCTCTTACCTTCTAACCATAAGTGAAAGTTGTGTTTTGTACTTTCACACCAGATTTTTTATGTCAACTTTTATTTAATTCAAGATTAGAATTTAAAATGCTTAACAACTTTATAAGCATAAGAAAATTTTTTTTATAATACCAGCTATAATTCTTTTGCTTTGTGTCTGTAACACCAAATTTTTTAGATTAATTGCCTTTTGTAAAGGTTTCCTTCCATTTATTTTTTGGAATTTATTGATTAGTCGTCATTTTATTTGAAATGATGCATGTCACATGAACGATTTGCCTATTTAAAATTCTTCCATAAATAAAATTTTGTATTCATAGAACTACCAAATAATATTTTTTATGTTAGTAAATTATGTGACTATAATAAAAGATTATATTGCCTACAAGGAGAGTGAGACTGATTAAAATTTATTAAGTCCATTTCCTCTTTGACCCAAAAACCCTAAACTTAGATATATCGCTATAAAGTTTAAAACATTCTTCGTGACTTTTAAGCACACACCCCTCAAATATAATTTTACTTTTCTTTTTATAAAAATTCCTTTACATTTATAAAAAAAATTAATCTGAAACATTTCTCATATTAAAAAACGCAAGAGGGTGAAATATTATAGATTCAAATTTGAGTTTAAAGCTTCTTTAATTGATTCATTTGATTTGAATCGACAAGATGAATCATTCATTCATACATGTACTTTTACACATTTTACAAATAATATGTATGTAATATGTAATACAACCAGTCTATTTAATGCGGATTCTTACATTTTGACTTATTGCTTTCTCTTTTCTCTATAATATAGACATATATATTATATGTTAATATATAAAGAGAAGAAAGTATTGGATTATCTTAATCAAAAAATTCCGATTTCGAGATTTCTGTGTTCACTTTTAAGCATGGAAAGGTATGAGCTATGAGGCTGAAATTTTATATATAAGTTAAGCACCCCGGGAGTGTGGAAAAAGCTTTTAATCAAAATCGGCCAAGAGTACTGAACCTTTACTGATGTGTTTTTTCCAGTTATTTCGATTTTCTCCAAAAATTCGCTCTAACGATTTTGATTAAAATTCAAAAATAGAGGCAGGGGCGGATTATTTTTGATTTTGTCGGATGGGGCGGTTTTTTTTTTTTTGACGTGACAACGTCTTACAAATCATGTGTCTATAGTGGCATGTTAGAGGACATGCCCGAAAAAGTTCATCGGCTTGAATAACCACTGTCTACATAATATTGGGAATTCGCTTTATACTTAATTATTTAAGAAAATACGGTTTTTTTTTATTTAAGGACTTTGTCTGCATCTATGGCCATTTAGACCTTTTCCTATTTATTTTAATTTATTGGTAACAAATTCAATTGAAATTAAAGAGCGGAAATCATAATTTTTTAAGCATTAATTTTTAAAAAATTTATATTTAAAAGAAAATTTAATTCCCAAAAATTTTTTTTCTCCGAATCTCGGGGGGGAGTAATTAACCTTACCGGGGAAAAGTTTAATATCAGCCCTTGACACAAACTCATCTCGCAAATTCGCTATCTTTAAAAAAAAATTGAATTTTGTATTTAATTTTATATTAGGTAACAGGACCGTAACCAGAAAAGGGCACACCCCTTCCGAAATCCCAAAAAATAATTAGAAAAATTATAAAAAATATTTTATAATTCTATAAAATTCATTCATTTGGCAGGAAGATTATTTCTCGGATCACCCACCCAAACCCCTCCCCCCACCCCCGAAAAATTTCAACAAGGAAACGGACAACTTGCATATTAGGCCTACAAATTGTAAAAATTCAATTAAAATTTTCACTTTTCGTGAATTGTACGACTAATAAACATTTATTTATATTTCATATAAATACTTATGCAATTAGACAGACTCGAAAAACAGCTTTTTTTATTTTCCAAATGATTTAATTTTGTATATCGTCGTTATCTGATACCTAATTATTCCGTTTAATCAGGTCCTCATTGCAAACGTGTTTTTTAAACTCCCACTTGATAAACAAATAGGTATTGTGTATATTAACATATACATCCAGTAAAAATTTAAACAATGTTATGTGGGATATAAATCTGTTATTTATATAATTAAAAACGTTAAAAAAGACCTATTTATTTATGTATATATTTATGTATATTAACATATACATCAAGTAAAAATTTAAACAATGTTATGTGGGATATAAATCTGTTATTTATATAATATTCTTTGAAATAACACACACACACACACACACACACACCTATTTATTTATGTATATATTTATGTATATTAACATATACATCAAGTAAAAATTTAAACAATGTTATGTGGGATATAAATCTGTTAAATACTTAATCTCGACATATTCTTTGAAATAACACACACACACACACACACACACACACACACACACACACACACACACACGGGACTTCAAAACGTGTATATCTGTCAAAATATCGACGTTGAATTTTTGACATGAATACATGAACAAAAACATGGGTGATCCACGGTGAGAACTATCCATAATTTATTAATCCGACCTTCGCAACAACTCTACGCCTACGGATGAGACACGCCCTGCTGTCGATGGCCGAATGCTTTACCGATTCACATTTCGCCTGCACACAATTTAAGCACTACATTAATATACACCTCGGCCGGCTTAATTGCCTTAAAAAGCGCCGTACGATTTTCCTCAGAAGACTCGAATTTTTCGCTAGCACCGGGCTTACGTCCGATGAGGACGTTCGTGGTTTTCTCAACAGGAACATACACATTAGGAACAATCTCAACATTAGATGGCACATTGAAAACAGCGGTGGCGTAAGTTTTTGAAGTATGTTTGCGCACTGACTCCTCGACAAGAGAGCTGACAGCTTTTTTAAATGCTTCGGACGTTGAAAAGGTCAAGGGTTTGCTCGATAAGCCTCTCGCTCGACAACTGAGTTACTACGGCTTTGGCAAGCTTAGAATATGAAGAAATCAATCCACTTGAAATTTTATCCATTTCATCCAGGGACTTCTCAATTTCAGCTCTTTGCAGTTCAGGACCTTGGTTTGCAGACATGAGGCTCATTATGCCGCGTTTAGTTTTAATGTAGCTTTTATGTTCAAGTCGCTATGAGTTGGACAAGTAGGGCTATTTTTCGATATTTTTTTGCCTAAAAAATGAGGTTTTTTTAGAAAAAACTAATTTTGGAGTTAAGCACTCGGGATTTTTTTATTTATTCTATTAGAGGTTAACTTTCTGCACCAAATGACATCTCATTTAGTCAGATCTGATTAGCCGTTCGGAATCTACAGGGGTTTAAACTTTCAAAGAATTGACCGATAGGACAAACATAAATGGTAAAATCCTTTACAATAAAAAGAGATCAATAAAAAGGAAGACTCATGTTT
>JAKCPI010002715.1:0-60213 GCA_023213315.1 Euborellia annulipes
TCTTATTTATTAAATAAATAATTTTTTTAGATGCTCTTTAAAATGTATATTCTTATTATCTGAGATTAGCCCTTCCCTGCAAACAAACTCAAAATTTATTTTTATAGCTATAGCTATATATAATAAAGAGGAGGCAATTAGGCGAGGAGATATGCAGTTAGACTTATAATCCTGAGAGAAGTCGAATTCAAATCCACCTCATAGCAAAAAATTATCCAACTCTATTTGGGATGGTTCTTCCTGAGAAAGGAAACGGGTATCCACCTCAGTACTATTCCAATGAAAGTTACTCAAAGTAACCACAACGTGTCAGTTCTGACACTAATGACTGAAGAGAGATAATAAAAAGAAATGGATCAAATTTAGTTTTTCATAAATTTCCATTTATTAATGAGAGGCAATCTGACTGATACAGGGGATAATAAAAAATTATTATATGGACAGCTATTTGCATCATCTTCATCAGTGAATAGAAGACATGATGATTTCTGATGCTAATGGTTGGGAGAATATCAAAACGGTCGATCCAATTAAACGGATTCCTTAGTACACAGGAGAAGGGGTAAGAAGAAAGATCAAGGAACGAAATGATATCATACTAATAAAATACCCTCTGGTTTCTTTTATTAGACTTTTTAGTAGCAACTTCCTTTCTTCTTTCTATCCTTTTCTTTATAGTTTTTCTCATAAGACAATATGAAAGCTTATTGCTTAAAACCTATTTAAGAACATCATCAAATCTCCTTTTTGAATGCTTGAGGAAAATCTTTTCATTTTATATAAAAGAAAAAAAAAATGTTTTTAATGAAAGAAAGAATAGATATCCATCATTATGAAAATATTCCTTATTTAATCAAACCGGGGAGCAGATTGTTATTATATCCTTACAAATATTGAATAAAAATAATACATGAATGAATTAATCATTTGAAATAAATAAATTTTCAAAACTATGGGATCAAGGGACAAGACCAGGAAGCAAAGGAAATTTTTTTTTTATTAAAAAAATTATAGTTCACATGAACTAAAGAATGTTAGCAATATTAGACAAGGCCAAATTTTGGAGTTTAGGCTTTCACATTTGTTATCATTAGTAAAAAGAATTAGAATTTCGGTTTAATTGTGGTTTATTTGTAAAAATTACAACGTTTCGGCCACTCATTCTGTGGCCTTCTTCATGTACAATTCAGCTAAGAATATAAAGGTTGTTACATCTGTGACAATCTCAAATGAATCTCAATTCAGAATGAGTGGCCGAAACGTTGTAATTTTTACAAATAAACAACAGTTAAACCGAAAATCTGATTCTTTTACTAAGGACAAATTGTACAGTGTAATTTTGCTAGACTTTGAATTACTTAGTTGCCTATTCCAAATGGGTTCATATATCTGAAAAAAAAATCTGGTGTGACTGGTCGCACAGCGCACAACTTTCCCTTACCTTGGGTAAACGAAAGTTGTGTTCTGTGCTTGTCACACCAGATTTTTTGTGTTGACATGTATTTAGTTTCCGACAGTACGGTACATTCGATTTTCAAGATGTATAATTTATAAGAACTAGCCGCGTCGCCCGCCTTCGGCGGGCTTCGCCGACCTGGACCCCCCCTTCAGCTGGCTCGGGCCCGCCTGCGGCGGACCCTCGCCTTTTCTTAATTATGAGAACCCGTGGCGCCCGCCTTTGCACCTATACAGGGGGGCTTCGCCCCCTGGACCCTCCGCCATCTGGCTCGGGCCCGCCTGCGGCGGACCCTCGCCTTTTCTTAATTATGAGAACCCGAGGCGCCCGCCTTTGCATCTAGACAGGGAGCTTCGCCCCCCTGGACCCCCCTCCAGCTGGCTCGGGCCCGCCTGCGGCGGACCCTCGCCTTTTCTTCTTACTAATGAAAAGAAAAGAATTGCCCCCGGGTTTGGCGTAGTAGGTAGCGCGCCTCCCTCCTATACCAAACGTCGCGGGTTCGGACCCAGGCAGTCCGATGATTTTATTTAAGCCATTTGGATACCAGATGGCTTAAATAGAAATGCCTCAACCCACAATAGATATATTCTCTACAACGGTTATCGTCAAAGTCTTAAATGGCCTAAGTTGCCGAAAAGACTGTGTGAATGTGTGTGTGAGTGTGAGTGTGAATGAGAAAAAAGTGTGAATGTTTTTTATAAAAAAAAAAAAAAAAAAAAAAGAAAAGAATTAGTACCTATTCCAATCCAGTGCCTGCTTGAGGATTTGTTTACATTCATGGAATACACAAATGAAAAGAATAATTAAATATTTCTCTATACATTTCCTATGGGAGAAATCGTAACTTTAAAAATTAATAACTCAAAAAGTTATGGGAATTTCGGGATGAAAATAATTTTCCTGTAATCCCGAGAAGGTCCTCTTTATGCATAAAAAATTTCATTTCAAAATTCCAACGGGAAGTTGCCTAAATAGAGCGTGACAGACAGACAGACAGACAGACGGACATTAGTGAATTATATATATAGATGGGAACATATTTATATTTTGTTACCATGGCAACCATTTCTTCTATCTTTCCTATGAAGAACAAGAGTAAAGTGGTTTTTAGAAGAATTCAATGGCAAAATAAGAATATACATTTTAAAGAGCATCTAAAAAATAATTGATTTTTGAATTTTAATCAAAATTGTTGGAGCGAATTTCGAGAAAATCGAAAAAAACAGAAAAACTACATCAGTAAGTACTAGTACTTTTAGGCCGATTTTGATTAAAAGCTTATTTTCATGCTCCTGGGAGGTGTCTAACTTAAATATAAAATTCCAGCGTAATAGCCCAATTCCTCCATGCTTAAAATTGAACACACATAGACAGAAAGATAGACATACACACAGACAGACCATGTCGCTAAAACCACAATTTTGGATTCAGGGGACCTCAAAACGTGTATATCCATCAAAATCTTGACATCGAATTTTTGACATGGATCCAATACATTCTCTCTATATATATTAACATATATAGAGGTAAGAGAAAGTAAAAGGTGTGGCAGAATAGTTAAAAATAAAACAACTACTATCGAAAAGGACTTATAAATCAATTTCTGACATTTCGGGGCTGATCCTGCTTTTTCAGGACTATAAGATTCATTGATTTCTAAAAGACAGGTTTATTGCTTGAGATCTTCTCAGCTATCTTAACAGTCAGGTATAAAGTTGTTTTATAAAAACGGTTCTGTTAAATAATGTTTATAAGCGACTCTTTAGAAACGACAGTTAAAATTTTTTTAGGTGTGATATGATTTCTTGGTTATCGAGATGTATTTATTTTATTTTCGAAATGTTACTAGATATAAATATCACATAAAAGTGATTTTAAATTAATTGTATTAAAAATAAAACACTTTAAGGGAGTGTGGGTGGAATCAGCCCTGCTCCTCTCAGGGAGAAGTAATTTTTCATAACTATTATATAGGGCCTATTAATAAAATGCTGGATTTCTTTGAAATTGAATAAAAAGCAAAAGTGGAAAGGGGCCTACTGGTCCAGAGAAGTCATTTTTAAATATTTTTCTTTCAGTGAAAACTTCATCTCTAATCAAATAAAATAGAAAAAAAAAAAAAAAAATACTACTGTGAAAAATTATAGCTGACGAAATACATTACATAAGGGATTTTCCGAGAACAAAAGATGCCTCGATGGGCCACTCACATAATTTTATTTTGTAAATATTCCGACGAGATTTTTGTACTGAAGATGAACAAGCGCGATGCCGATCGAAATATTTGCAAAATAAAATAATGTGGGAGTGGGCCATCAAGGCTGGAGTATTATATTTCGGATATTTCTCTAGAAAAAAATATTTAGCCTACAGTATTTTTCCTTGCCTAAAACAAGTTTTCTGAAAAATTGTGGCTCACGTTTAAGAAAAGGCAATTGGAGAAAAGTTTAGAGCAAAGGTTCACAATCCATAGAAGACAACGGATCTCTCCCCCCCCCCCCCCCCAGAGGGTACGAATCATATGTATAGAAATATAAAAGAATATGGAAAATCTAAATTTAAACACTAATTATTATGTTGAGTGAGTGTCAATATTAAAGAATCTCCATGTTTTCTCATGTGATTATTTCATTGTTTTTTTTTTTTCAAAAGGAAAAATATTTAAATAAAACTTGAAGAGAATTTCAATAAAAGAATGAAATAATCACATGATAAAACCCATGGGGGTGCTTTAACAGCTTTAACATCTTCACTGCATTTAATAAAAACGTCAACGCACCGGTCTGATGGTCACCGAAGCTTTTGCAGAGAGGCCCGCGTTCACAAGCACAGTCACAAACGGTCGCGAAGTTCAGCACTCACAACTAAAAAAAGAAATTAGAAAAAGAATGTCAAAATAATGAAAAAATGTCAATTGGATGTTATACTAGATTCGAAGAAATGATCCTTAGATTAAAATAAATAGATGGCAATAAAAAGAACTTATTGATTAAGAAAAATTCTTTTTAATATTTCGTCATATTTTAAGTATGCAGGGGATGAGTAAGGAAATCATAAATCAATAGTAAAGAAAAGGGGCGCAATTGGAAAAAAAGGATAATTATATTTGCAATTGTCAATTCATTAAGATTTTCTACAATCTTTACCATATATATATATCATATATATATATATATATATATATATATATATATATATATTGATTATATAATTTTCATTATTAATATTATATAATATGTAGAAAACTATTTATACTACTATATATCTATTATAAACTATTTACGATGGAAATGACATTATCTTTAATGAATTTGACAGGAACAGGTGAATTTTTCGAATTCAATGAATTTATTATTGACATAGGATCAATTCCAAGGAGGGCTCGGACCTAACTCACTGGAGGGATGAATTTAGTTTATGCTACTTGGTTTTATTTTACTAGGATTCAAATATTTTGCACTAAATTTTTTATTTTATATATTGCTTCAGAGTTTTTCAGAGTCTGGCTAGCAAATGAAATAAGTAATGTTTCCTTCTTAATATTGACAATCGGCTCTGAAATATGCTAAGATTTATTTAATAAAAAATTTAGTGTAAAGTGTTCTAATGCAAATCAAGTCAAGTAGTCAATTAATTTTGGGTTAAGTGACACTTGAATTTTTTTAACTTCATTCTCTAAAATAATAAACTTTTGATATAAAATATTTATATTAGCTCTAAACAATATAAAAATATATATTTTTAATCAGATATTTATTCTATTATTTATAATAAAAAATGAAGTCAAATAAAATCAAGTTTGATATGTGATTTTTCTGAACATAGATAATAAAAGATTACTCACCTTAATTTTATTATTATTATCGTTGTTTTAATAAAACTGATTATAATAATAAATTATTAAATAGTAATATAAATTCACTCAATCACTAAATAAATAATAAAACATTAATAATTTCTTTTCACTGGTAAGAGAGCGAGGGAAAGCAGAGCAGTCAAAGAGAAGAGAAACGAAACTTGTGCAAAAATCCAAAGAGACTATATCAGAGATGGTGACGCTGAGCATCCATTTAAATTTAAATTTTCATTATAAAATTATATTTATTAAACAAATTAATACCGGTATTTATTTTATTGATAAAATAAATGATATTTTTTTAATAGAAATATCGGCTGTATGGATATTTTTAATAAAAAAAAAGTAAAAAATTTATAAATATTTAGTAGGCTATATGAAAAAAACATAAAAAATCTGGTGTGACTGTCACACAGCACACAACTACCGATGTCTCGCCAGATTTTTTGTGTCGACATATATTTAGTTTCCACAGATATATTTGAATTCAATGATTTTATTTAAGCCATTTGGACACCAATTGGCTTAAATAAGAATGCCTGAACCCCAATAAATATATTTATATAATAACGGTTATCATAAAAAGTCTTATATGGCCTGAGTTGCCGAGAAGACTGTGTGTGTGAATGTGAGTGTGAATGGAAAAAAGTGTGAGTGTTTATTAAAAAAAAAGAGTAAAGTGGTCTTCAGAAGATTTCAATGGCAAAATGAAAATATACATTTTAAAGAACATCAAAAAAATAATTGATTTTTGAATTTTAATCAAAATCGTTGAGCAAATTTTGAAAAATCGAAAAAAACTGAAAAACCTTATTAGTAAAGTACTAGTACTCTTTGGTCGATTTTGATTAAAAGCTTATTTTCACGCTCTAGGGGGTGCCTTAAATATAAAATTTCAACCTCCTAGCTCAATTCCTTCATAGGAATTAAATTGAACCCAGACACATACACAAAACGAATAAGTGATAAATATTTATTCAAATTAGGTAGAAAGAATGAGCAAAGCAGCTAGTTTATATTCACTTTATTGTCAAACCAGGGCCGACGTTTCGGTCACATATGGGATCATCTTCACAGTGCGAGGTTAATGTTTGAAAACATAATATATCCTCTCCAAGTTATAATGGGCATACACAATTGTAAATGGCTTAACCATGTTAAGGCCCAAAAACAGATTCAATCTCTGATTTTGAGCCATTTACAATTGTGTATGCCCATTATAACTTGGCGAGGATATATTATGTTTTCAGACATTAACCTGGCACTGTGAAGATGGTCCCATATGCGACCGAAACGTCGGTCCTGGTTTGACAATAAAGTAAGCTGCTCTGCTTTTTCTTTCTATCTAATTTGAATATCAACATTCAACTATACACCTCCTAAATATTTACTTAATTTTGACAGACCATCTGTCTTTTAAAAGTACAGTGAGGGACAATATTAAGTCCCACCCTTGCGTTTTCTACATGTGATTATTTCATTGTTTTTAAAAAAATATTATATATTTTTTAATGGAAACTTTCATGGTTCAAACCTAGAAAATTTCCAAAAAATATTTTCATTTTCTTTTATAAAAAATCTGGTGTGACTGGCGCACAGCACACAACTTTCTCTTACCCTTCGGTAAGAGAAAGTTGTGCACTGTGCTGGTCACACCAGATTTTTTGTGTCGAGATATATTTAGTTTCCCATAGCACCTTAGTTTCAAACTTGCATTTTAAATGTTGATTGCTTGAAATAAACTATGGTTATTTTTCAAAATTTTAATCTCATATTTGGACATTTTATACACAATATAGATTCGTAAATAAATACAAAATTTCATAAGAATTGGAAAAAAAAATTTTAAATGCGTAAAAAGTTCCAAAGGGGACCCCCTTTTGAATCGAAATTAACATACAAATCCCTATAGGAAATTAACATTGGCCAAATGCGAAGATAAGGTAGAAAAAATTAAAACGCGTAGAAAGAGAGAAGATAGTTTTGTGAGAGAGAGAGATATGTTTTCTCCGAAAAAAAAAAATGGGCGTTTAAATAATAATTGATTTTTAATCTAATAAAAAGAAAAAGATTTAAATTCGGTTACCATGGCAACCATTTATTTCTCCTATCTTTCCTATGAAGCACAAGAGTAAAGTGTGCTTCAAACAATTTTGAGGGCAAAACGCGAATATACATTTGAAAGAGCATCTAATAAATAATTGATTTTTGAATTTTAATCAAAATCGTTAGAGCGAATTTTGAGAAAATCGAAAAAAACTGAAAAAGTACATCAGTAAAGTACTAGTACTTTTTGGCCGATTTTGATTAAAAGCTTATTTTGTCGGTCCCGGGGGGTGTTTAACTTAAATATAAAATTTCAGCCTCATAGCTCAATTCCTTCATGCTTAAAATTGAACACACACAGACACACACACACACACACACACACACACAGACAGACAGACAGACAGACAGACCATGTCGCGAAAACCACTTTTTTGGATTCAGGGGACCTCAAAACGTGAAGATCCATCAAAATCTCGACATCGAATTTTTGACATGAATCCAATACTTTCTCTCTATATATATATTACATATATACATAGGTAAGAGAAAGTAAAACAATGAAATAATCACAAGTATAAAACGCAAGGGTGGGACTTAATATTGTCCCTCACTGTACAATCTAATCTAAGAGTAAGGAAGAACGAGGAGATAAGGAATACAATTTGCTCTCATAAATTTAACAGAAGATTCATAATATGAATTGAACAATCCCAAAATTTATAGCATCATTTAGAATGTTAAGTATATATATATATATATATATATATATATATATATATATATATATATATATATATATATATATATATATATATATATGTTCTTGAAGGTTTCCGCGACCGGATGTATGCGAAGACAAGTTTTCTCGGGTTAAGTCGCGTGGGGTGCTGAGATTTACTCGACGTTTCGGCTCTCCTTTTGGAGCCATTTTCAAGAGAGAAGGAAGTTAGGAGGTAATGGTGGAGGGGGGTTGTTTACGGGGTCGCAGTCTTCCAGTTACTCTCGGCCTGGGGAGTAGGCAGGTTGAGACCCCGGGAACCAAGAGCTAACACCCCGACTTGGGGAGTAGGCAGATTGAGGCCCCAAAGTCAACCCAAACCAAACACAAACCCGATTACACAGAACCAACCACTGTCCATTCCTCAGAGACAAACCCAGACCTCTGAGGCATCCACCAAACACACCACCAACACACCGACTTGGGGAGTAGGCAGATTGAGGCCCCGTAGTCAACCTAAACCGAACACAATTACACACACCCAACCTTCCTCCAGTTCTCAGAGACCAATCCACGCCTCTGAGTCATCCACCAAATTGACCTGGGGACCAGGAAGACTGCGACCCCGTAAACAACCCCCCTCCACCATTACCTCCTAACTTCCTTCTCTCTTGAAAATGGCTCCAAAAGGAGAGCCGAAACGTCGAGTAAATCTCAGCACCCCACGCGACTTAACCCGAGAAAACTTGTCTTCGCATATATATATATATATATATATACGTATATATCGACGCTCTCAGTAGAAAATTGCCTAACTCCACTTTTTTCGAAAATCATTTTTTGTATTTTCTGTTGAAAAATATCATTATCCTTATGTCCTGAACTCAGTAAGGGCGTAATTCAAATTTTTCAGTTCGAAAAGTGTTTAACAGTGGCTCTAACAATGACAATGAAATGTTTTTTGGCTCTCCTTAAAAATAAACAAAAATGGAGTTAGGCACTTTGCTAATTAAAACGTCGTTATATATACATGTATATATAAGTAAAGTATTACTTCTTTGAACATAAACCAAAAAAGATCAGATTTTTATTTCTAAATATCTATTAATTTACAATCAAAATTTTAATTCTAAAACACCGCCACATTTCTATGACAAGGGAGATGGACAAAAAGTTTTAAGTTAGTTACATAATTAAATAAATCAACGGATTATTTGTTGACAACAAACTGCAATATATCATTAAATAAACAACTAACCTTTTGTTTAGTGAAATATATCAAGGTAAAAATTAAGTAAAACTCATTTTATAAACAGACACGAATGTTTGAGAAGGAAAACATTTCCTAGCAATTTCCTCCCCTCCACCACCATTCGTGTATGTCTGTCACTCGAGATTATTTTCTTCCCACCTGTCGCAATGTGACAGTGAGTGCGATCAAACGTCCCAGCATCCATTAATCTTGGGGAGGGGGGGGGCACAAGCCTATTGTATGTCCTCCCTCAATTGTGATTAAGCTTGAATTCATTAACAAGAGCGACTTTTTTTTTTTTAATGTATTTTCGAATTGGAAAAGGGTATGAGATATGTGGTAGTGCATAAATACAACATGACATATTAATTCCCTAAATGCAGCAACCCTCTTATTTATAACATAATACAATGCAACTAGATTAATAGGCAATTTAATATGCCAGCTATGATGAAGAAATGGTTCGTTTCCGGACATTATTTATGTATTTAAAATATAATATATTGATCACATGGGTGGTTATAGTGTCCTTCATAATTAGTTTGTGCAAGTGTAGGGGAGGGAATGTCTCAATTAAAGGAGGATGCAGGCGTTACCTTCAAGTTTATATTAAATTATTATTATACAAAGGGAGTTTGTTATAAGAGAAAATCAAATTAATGTTTGGGGTTTGTATGTTAATAAAAACAAAATTAATATAACAAACTCTTGAATAAGTTTATTTTTATAAATAATAGACTCATCTTGAAAATGTTCATTATTCATTCAAAAATCTATAGTCGGGAAGAATATATATATGGGGCATTCCACGCCAACTCGACCACTTTTGAACCCGACCATTTTTTATTTGGCTGAAACTTTGTCATCTTTTTGTACCCTATTGAAAACGTGTTTGAGAATTTTTTCAGATTTTTCGACCCAGCCAAAAAAAAGTTATAGCATTTTCAAAAAACATCGATTTTTTTTTTTAAATAACCGTAAAACTGTCAAAAATTAACTTATCGGGACGTTTTTTTTTTTGAAATTTTTGTCTTTAAATGTACTTTTCAGAAAAAAATATGACAAAATTTTACAGATTCATCTTGAACGTTTTTTTTGACATTTTCGGAAAAAAACAAAAATTTCGGGATGAATGACACTTTTTTTTTAATTTTTTTTTTTTTTATAAAAAACTTTGATTTTTTCTACAAATGCTCTGAAAATTTCTGAGTGGGATTATTTCGCGTTCTATTTTTTTTTTTATTTTTGAAAAAAATATTTTTTTTTTTTTTTTCTCCGCTTATTTATCATGATGGTGCTCTTAAATTCTTCCAGGATTGACTGAGATTCTAGAAAATTGAAGAAAAATAATAATAATAATAGTTAGAGGTGATGAAAATCGAGAAAATTCCATTTATCCTGAAAAAATTAGAAATTAGTTGTGTATTCAACTACTGAAGTATTTGAAGCGTCAAGTAAAAGCTTAGAAACATGGGCGTAACTAGGGAGTGCCGGAGGGCCTGGCCCTTCCCAGAAAGCTCCTTGCCCGAAGAAAAATTGAGAAAATATGGGGCTTTCCAGGCCCACCGGAAGATGGCTGGTCCTATGGCCCCTCTTTAATTATTCTTGGGGCAAGGAGCTTTCTGGGAAGGGCCAGGCCCTCCTTTAAATATTATTATTTTTTTTTTTTATATATGTATATTTTTTAACTTTGTTTTAATAATTAATTGTGCGGAGAGTTGAGCATGTAAAATTAAATGTATTTTTTTTTCATGGCTCATAAGTAGGGCTCGGATTTATAGGCACTGAAAATCTTTAAAATAGGCAGGCAACTAAGCACTAAAAACTAGGCACTTAAAAGGCATTATTTAAGAAATAATATAAAAAATTTTGTTTGTTAATAAATTGAAATATAACTAGCTGCTTGCTCATTTATTCTTCCTATTCTATTATAAAAAATTTTAAAAATTGATGTCTTATTTTTGGTAATCTGGTGTGAATGGTCGCACAGCACACTATTTTTAGAAATTAATAGAAATCAAATTTTTAAGTACTAATTTTTAAAATTTTACATTAAAAATAAATTGTTTTTTTCGAAAAAAAGTATTTTTTTTTTCAAATCTCGGGGTGGGGGGAGTAATTACCCCTTTTACCCCCACCCCCTTGAAATATTTTCTTGATAATTCAAAAAACTTTAAATTTAGGCTATGTATAGCTCGTAAAAAATGGAAATTGGCTATTTGAACTTAAAATAGGCACTAAAAAAGGCATTTATAGATGAAATAGGCACTAAAACCCAGACTCGGCGAAAATAGGCATTATAGGCACTAACAAGTGCCTCTTATTTTATTCAGAATTTCATGAAACGTATACATATCATATTGGCCTAAATGACCAATGAAGTACGTGGCTGTTGATTTATACACAAGGAAGGAAGCAGGTGCAGCCAAAATTAAAGCCTCCGATTTTGTTACAATTAATGAGACGTTTCGAGAAAACTTTATTTCCATTTTCATCATCAGTCTTTCAAATTGTATTTGTCCCGAAGTTGTTAAAAGGGCACAATACATTTATTGTGTATTTTCTTTATGGGTGTGTTATTCATTGACTTGTTCAGTGAGAAACATTCTCATTGACTTGTTCAGTGAGAAACATTAATAATTAGTAATACGAAATACCGCGGGAACAAGTCATTGAGAATGTTTCTCACTGAACAAGTCAATGAATAACACACCCATAAAGAAAATACATAATAAATGTATTGTGCCCTTTTAACAACTCCGGGACAAATACAATTTGAAAGACTGATGATGAGGAAATAAAGTTTTCTCGAAACGTCTCATTAATTGTAACAAAATCGGAGGCTTTAATTTTGGCTGCACCTGCTTCCTTTCTTGTGTATTGGCCTAAATTTTAAGCCATAAATTAAAAAAAGGCAAATAGGGCGAAATCCGAGCCCTACTCATAAGAGTACAAATCTACTCAGATCCCAATAAAACATTTTCTATTTCTACCTCTCTGGAAAACAGTACGAATTAACGACCTTTTAAGCTAATACGAATTTTAAGACGTTTTAAGTGATTTCGAGTAATACGAAATACCGCGGGGTCTCAAATGCATTGCTATTTATTCCAGTTATTGGGATTTTCTCTGGGGACCGGCAAATTTGTACGAATTAGCCGGAAAAACTATGTACATAGTCGCAATAGCCTCAGAGACACCAAAATTCAAAATGCAATTTAACTAAAAATCACTTTTTATTTGTTGTATTTTTATTTATTTAATTTTTTTTTTTGTTTAAGAGAGATCTTCACCTGTATGGAAGAGAAGAAAAAACAACATTAACAGCCGGGATATTCGAACGATTTGCTCAAAAAAAAAAATTCTTCAAATGTAGTGACAACTGATAAAAGTGATATTAAGATACAAAAGAGAAGAAAAAAAAGGAAATTATCAAGTGTGACGTTTGTGAAAAGATATTTCGATGTAAATCAGATTTAACTAAACATTTAAAAATTCATTCAGGCGAGAAACCATACCAGTGTGATATTTGCAAAAAATGCTTTGCTCGACTTGATTATCTAACAACACATTTATTAACTCACTCAGGCGAGAAAGCATATCAGTGTAATATTTGCAAAAAATGCTTTACTCGACGTGCATCATTTAACAACACATTTATTAACTCACTCAGGCGAGAAAGCATATCAATGTGATATTTGCAAAAAATGCTTTGCTCGACGTGATCATCTAACAACGCATTTATTAATTCACTCAGACGAAAAACCATATCAGTGCGAAATATGTAAAAAGCAATTTACTTATTCTCATCATCTCAAACAACATTTATTAACTCACTCAGGCGAGAAACCTTATCAATGTGATATTTGCAAAAAATGCTTTACTCAACGTGTACATCTTACAAAACATTTATTAATTCACTCAGACGAGAAACCATATCAGTGGAGATATGTAAAAAGCAATTTACTTATTCTTATCATCTCAAAAAACATTTATTAACTCACTCAGGCGAGAAACCTTATCAATGTGATATTTGCAAAAAATGCTTTACTCAACGTGTACATCTTACAAAACATTTATTAATTCACTCAGACGAGAAAGCATATCAATGTGATATTTGTAAAAAATGCTTTACTCAACGTGTACATCTTAAAAAACATTTATTAATTCACTCAGGCGAGAAAGCATATCAATGTGATATTTGCAAAAAATGCTTTACTCAACGTGTACATCTTACAAAACATTTATTAACTCACTCAGGCGAGAAACCATATCAATGTGATATTTGCAAAAAATGCTTTACTCAACGTGTACATCTTACAAAACATTTATTAACTCACTCAGGCGAGAAACCATATCAGTGCGAGATATGTAAAAAGCAATTTACTTATTCTTATCATCTCAAAAAACATTTATTAACTCACTCAGACGAGAAAGCATATCAATGTGATATTTGCAAAAAATGCTTTACTCGACGTGATCATCTAACAAAACATTTTTTAATTCACTCAGAAACCATATCAGTGTGACCTATGTAAAAAAACCATTTACCGATAAATCTAATTTCAGTGAACATTCGCGATACAAACCCGCGATCTCGGACCATAATAGTAGAGGGGAGCCCAACTCATTTTTGAAGATTTACCCCTCCCCTCCCCCCCCTTTATAAACATATTTTAAAATTATATAATGTTTTATTCAACGGGAAATGCCATATGAAAATTTTTAAAATGTAACATATCAATTTTGATTTTTCCACGAGTCCTATGGGGGTCTTAAAACTGTTGTGTAATAAAAAATCATATTGGTAAAATTATTAGCTGACAGGGCCCCGAGTTTTCGACAGCCTAAGGGCCACCATCTTTCTTAATCCGGCACTGGCTAAGGTGACCAAATTTTAAAATCAGTAAAGCGGGACACGTATGGAAATAAAAATAAATAAATAAAGCGGAACACCATTGACCCAGGGAGGGGGGAGGGGGGTTCTTGATTAAAAATTTGTTCTATATGGAGCAACAAAAATTTCCATAGAACGCAAAAATAGTATTGTTAGGATTAGGTAGATATAGGTAGCCAGCAAGTGATAAAAAAACTTTATTTAATTATTGTTGACGTTTCGGAATCACATCGATTCCATCTTCAGGGTACAAAAATAAATGATTAAATTTGCATATACCGTTAGATGTATATGAGAATTGCCGTAGGTGCATGGGCTGTATTTTTATTTTGTGGCAAATGGGCCCGAAACGACAGCACTGGCCAAGATTGAAAGACTGAAGATGGGATCGATGTGATTCCGAAACGTCGACGATAATTAAATAAAGTTTTTTTATCACTTGCTGGCTGCCCACATCTACCTGAGGCCTGGAGTCCACTGGAAGCAGAAAGCGGCGAAATTTAGTCCGCGCGAATACGACGGAAACGCGCGAATAATCCAAACACTTATTGGCAAATCAGCCCTCGTCCACTAGGAGAGTTTCATTCGCGCTAATCGCAACGTATAGTCGCGACCAGCACAGAACCGATCCAATTTTGTTCGATATTTTGCGCGTTTGAAAGCGTCAAAGGTAAGGTTATATTTTAGAACCAAGCAGCCAATCTACAATCCTTCATTATAAATATAGATTTCATCATGGATGTTGAAAATTAATGCCATATTGACCTAGCAAGGTTATATTTGACATTCGCTGTCAGATTAAGTATACTTTATTATAGGTTATGTCAGCCATGTTGAATTCGCAGTTCGCAGGTTTCTGCTACTAGTGGACGCGCAACCTTTCGCGACATTCCGCGCGTTAGATTTCGCTTGTTTTCGCCGTTTCTGCTTCCACTGGACGCCTAGCCTAATCCTTCCTAATAATTACCACTCAGCCATCGAATTTCTTCTATTTAAAAATAGTATTGTAATATTTTTTTTTAAATTTCAACATAAGTACAATTTACAAATATAATACATTAAAAAAAAATTTTATATAATATTATGTAAAAACTATTGTTAAAAAGAAAAAAAAGAGAGAAAAAAGGCTTGATGGCTAAAACTTTAAAATATAAATTTTAGAAAAATATATATTTATTATTATTATTTTTTTTTTTTATTTTGCCTGTTGGCGATAGGTCAACGTACTAATCGAAAAACCCTTAAGTGTGACGTCTTCTCCCGAGTTACCTTATATATATATATAAGACCAGCAAAAGACATTTTTTTCCTCTCCAAACTCGATTTTCGATGGGGGGGGGGGGTCATTTATGAGCCTCAGCGGGATTAGTGAGACTTTTATTAAAAACTTTTGTAAAATAATGTCAATTTTGTTTATTTTAGTTTATCAGGGGCGAATATAGAAATTTTTTTCGGGGGGGGGCCGAACTCAAAAATTTTTCTGCGGAAAATTTTTTATTTAAGAAACTAAATTTTTTTTCACATGAAATTTTTTGCTGAACATTTTTTCTTTTGCGGAACCAAAGTTTTCCATCCTGCGGAAAAATTTGTTGCGCTGATGTCTGTATATCCCTATATATGTATATGTGTTTGGGAAATTTCGGGGGGGGCCGGCCCTCGGCCCCACCCCCTTATATACGCCCCTGTAGTTTATAATTGGTAATGATTAATAAACTCGTTCTTTTGTAATAAGTTTGTTATAATTCCTTCCCATAGACTACCTGAGAAGTATTTTCCATTAGAATTAATATAGTGGAAGGTGGGAGCTAAAATATGTGGGTGGCCTCTCATGCCGGGTGCGCCCGACGGAGGGTTAATAATATAATTAGTTTCGGCAGTCTAAATTTCACTTGAGCTATTTCAAGAAAAATTTTATTTTTTGAAAAAAGTTCCATTCAAAACCAAATACTTTTTTTTCTTAAAAAATTTATATTTTATATGGGACATGTCTTTTTTTATTATTTACAATGATTTATAAAAAATGTTATATAAATTAATTTTTATTTAATAGAAACCTCCCCATTTTAATTAGAATGTTGCGTGTTAGATACTGATAAAACAATAAAAAGGTTTTAGAGATTATATCTACGTATGTTTCCATTAAGGGAGAAAGAAAAAGAGCGAGAGGCAAGTGTCTTTAGTGCACAAAAAACCTTCAAGATCGATGGGATAAAAACGAAAGACGACAGGAGAGTAGAGTGGGGGGGAAAGTACTTAAACATGTAATTGAGTTTATCTTTCGATTAGTTTTCTTTATTTTTCTTTTCTTTTTAGTTTAATTAATCAATTGTAATAACAAGGGTTGTGTGTCATCTTAAGGAATAGCGTGATTAGCCTATTCAAGGTTTATAGGTCTTTAAAGATGGAACAAAAAATCAATGTATGCATCGTGTTGTTGGCAAATTGGTTTTTAATTGTGCGCTGTAATTATGATGATACTCTAATTACTGACGAGATTGAGTATGAAGAACCGCAATATTCGCCTAGCTCTAGAATTCATATTCATAATTTCGAGGTAAATACAACAATTAAAAAAATTTGTACACTTACTTTCTATTACCTATGTATATATATAATATATACATAGGTAGGAGAAAGGTCTCTTACGTCTGTGAACAAAATATCTCAGGAAGGAAAAGAGCTAGGAAGCAGTAGCGTAACTAGGTGGGGGCGAAGGGGGCGCTCGCCCCCTCCGCCCCAGGGCGCCCCTCTATACCGACATAGGCGCCCTAAGGCATCTAAAATATAGTCCAGGGACGGTGATTTTATTATATTTTTCCATAGATTGTCCAAAAACACGGATAGTTTTCGTTTAAATTATATTACAACTTAAAAAACGACGCCCTTGTTGAGCTTCGCCCCCTCCGCCCTCAAAGGCTAGTTACGCCGCTGCTAGGAAGTTGAAATTTTATATTTAAGTTAGCTACCCTCCTGGGACGTGACACGAAGCTTTTAAATAAAATCGGCCAAAAAGTAATAGTACTTTACACTGATGTACTTTTTCAGGTTTTTCTCAAAATTCGCTCCAACGATTTTGTTTAAAATTCATAAATGAAATATTTTTTTAGATGCTCTAATTTATTAAATTTTTAAAGTTTTATAGTAGATTTGTTTTTGTTTTATACTGTTTGAACATATTAAATTATTTTAATTTTCTAAAAAAAAAATTTTGCCCCCCCCCCCCCCTGATTCAAATTCGTTCCGGCGCTCCTGTATACGGGTAAATTAGCTAATATCTATATTTTTGTTTGAAAAAGTGCGTAGCATAAATAAAAAAAATCTGGTGTGACTGGTCGCACCAGATTTTTTGTGACGACGTATATTTAGTTTCCGACAGTACGGTACATTTCTTTATTCTTCAGTATTGTAGGCAGCATTAATAGTGAAATATTGAATGTTTTGGCGATATATTTTTCTCTTTTTACTTTCCACGGACAGTAGAGGAGAGAGCCTACTCCTTTCCAGGGGCGGTTAAAGGGGGGCGACTCCCTTCCCCCGAGAAGAAGAGAAGAAATTCAATAAGTTATAAAAACTAGTAATCTAAAGAAATTATGATTTCCGCTCTTTAATTTCAATTGAATTTGTTACCAATCAATTTAAATAAATAGGAAAGGGGTCTAAATGGCCATAGATGCCGACAAAGCCCTTAAATAAAAAAAAAAAAATCCGCCCCCCCCCCCGACAAAATTGCATTAATCCGCCCCTGCTCCTTTCTGCCTTGCACATATCGTGACAAACTAAAGACAATTGGGAAGTAAAGCTGGGCTGGAAGAAGGCAACACAAAATGAGGGCAAATTCGAATTAAGTGGCCTAGTTCGAATTATAGAACCAGTGGCGTCATTTCAACTTTTCTTAGGGGGGCAAATTTTTTCTTGGGGGGGCAAACATTTTTTTTCTTAAAATTTACTTACAAATGGGTACTCAAATTTGGCCAAAACATTTTTAATTTAATTAATTCTTTAATTTTGTACAATTTGTATACTCGTAGATGTATTTTGGAGTATTTTATTTAGAATAATATAAAATTTTATAAAAATCAGAGCCCTTGGGGGGGGGCAAATCCCCCCCGCCCCCCCCCAAATGACGCCACTGTATAGAACGTTCTATCCCCCTCTTGTTACGAAAAGGATTTCGAGTTATCGAGCGTATCTAAATTTCGGAAGTTTACAGCTGAAGGGTTCGAATTATCAAAAAATTCGAATTAGTGAGGTTCGACTGTATTTTGAGAAACATCCGGAACATAGAAAAAAAAATCCTAAAGTTAACAAATTTGTAGAAAAACTGATGAATCTTGATGTGAATAGAATAAAGAAATTGAAGCTTATTTTTTGTTTTTTGCTTTTAGGTTACAGCCGATTTCCTTCTAGATATTCAAGATCGTTTCACTACCGGATGTACTGTTGTATGGGCCAACTCAGGGCATTTTCGTGAGGCAATTTTTCTAACTAGAGCACTCGTTAAACGACCAATCATCACTACTCTTCTCCCAGTAGATCATTTAGAGTATTTCAAAACTGAAATTGTTTGCCGAACTCGACCGTTATTTATTGTATTTGAAAGCTCCAAATTGAGGAACCAATTAATTAAGGTATAAAATAAGTTGTGTGCACGAGTAGCAGAATTTTAATCGATAGTCATTTCTCTGTTCATCAAAACACATGCCCTAGACCTGCGTTCACTGTGCGCCCCGCCCTAATTTCCTCGCTTTGTTGCAGTCAGGGTCAACATTAAAGCACCCTTTATGTTTTCTCATGTGATTATTTCATTGTCTTATCTTTTTTTTTAATATCAATAGAAAATTGAATTTAAAAAAAAAAGATGTTTGTGAAATGTTAATTTTTGCACTTTATATTCCTTTATTATTAATAAATTAATTGGTAGCCAATATAATTTTATTGCTCAAAATGGGAACCTAATCTCTGGCTTATAGAATAAGATTTCTCTTCCTCCTCCACCCCCTGGGGTCATTTTTCCACTTTTTTTTGGGGGGGGAAATTTTTTTTTGGGGGGGGAAAAATTTTTTTTTTTAAAAATTTTCTTCAAAAACGGATCTAAATTTGGCCAAAAAATTTTTAATTTAATTAATTTTTTAATTTTTTTAAATTTTTTTTTTTGAGGTGTTTTTGGGGGTTTTTTTTTTAAAAAAATAAAAATTTTTAAAAAAATAAGGGCTTTTTGGGGGTAATTTCCCTCCCCTCTCCTCCCCCCAATAGCTCCACGCCCATTCTACACGGGCGTTTTGAACTCGTTAGCTGGCGTTCGAGCGTTTCTTACGCGTTCAAAACGCCCGTGTAGAAGCTCTCATTTAAACTCCTTAGTTCTGTTTGACTCGCGCTTTTGAAGCGTTGAAAACGCGTCAAAAATGCTCGTGTAGAATGGGCCTTAAGGGTCAGACTGAGCCACGAACTGGTTTGCCTCTCAACTGACCCCAACACAATCGTTATATTGTATCGTGCATATATCATCTCTAAGCTTGAGAACTGCGCCGTAGCCTGGAGTCCCATTCATTAGGTATATATCAACAAAATTGAAAGAGGCAATAAAAGTTTTTCGAAATACCTGTTTTCTAAACCCTGCTGATGTCTCTTTCAATTACCTTGCTCCCATGGAGGAATATGGCCTTGGATTTCTTGGGGGTAGAACAGAATCTATGCGCTTTATATATTCATTTTGAAATATTTTATTTAGAATTATATAAAATTTAAAAAAAATCAGAGCCCTTGGGGGGGGGGAGGACAAATGTCCCCCCGCCCCCTCCCCCAAATGACGCCTCTGCTCTTTTACAATTCCATTCTTTGAATTGACCAGCTCTGTTTGATTACAGGAAAATCAATTGGTAAATTATTCAAGATTCTTGTCTCATCCCCAGAGACCACCTTCTTTGTTATTATATATTTTTCGTGTTTTATTCAATTTTTATTTTATATTTTCCCCTATCTTGTTGCCCTCGTTTCTAAACAACAATTTCATTTGTTTATCTATTTCTAATCTAATTTTTATTTTCGTTTTCAGTTTAACGTCACTAATTCGCTTTCTGGTCCAATTTGGATCCTCTTTCGTCATCAATATAATTCTTCATTACATGGTTTCTTTGGAAAAATCTATCCTCGGTTTGATTCAGAATTTGTTGTAGTTCAATCGCAAGATGAAGGACAATCATTTTCACTTGAAGAAGTAAGAGAAAAAATGCTCTCAATTATTTTTTCAAATATTTTTATGAGCAAATAAAATTTTTATTTAAATTAAAAACAAGAGAAAGAATGATCCAGAGAACAAGGGATGGCTAAGCCCTTTTGAGGCTCCGAATAGCGATCATAGGCGTAGCCAGAAATTTTTGATGGGGGGGGTTCAAAAATTTGAATAGAAAATATGACAGCGAAAAAAAAAATTTTAAGGTTATGTTTTTATTATGAAATAAATATCATAAATATTAAGAACTTAGTTATCAAAGTGAGTTTCTTACTTGCGTCGAGTTTAATCTAAAAATTCATTTTAATTTCTAATCAATATTGGACTTGCACTGACAATTTTTTACTGTTTTTATCCACTGTTTACGTTTTGCTATTTTTCATGCGGCTCCAAACATGCTCTCTGGGAATTTATAAAATTTCACTTTCCCATCCATTTCAGGTTTCTTAAGTGATGTATTATTACAGCCACGGATACAGCAATTTTTTTTTGAAGTCGACATAATTCAAATAATCTCAATATATTTTATTAAAAATTATTCAAAAATAAATCACGTGTTAAATATTTAACAAAACCTCCCAACTAATTAAGATGATTGCCACTAGTTGGCGCAAAGGTCTAGATGCTTGGGTCTCATGGGGGGGGGGGTTGAACCCCCCCCCCCCCCCCCGGCTACGCCTATGCTAGCGATAATCAAATTTCGTTTTTAATTAAAACATCTCTTAGACAAGCAAATTCAAATAATAATAATAATGGACACCCTCTGCTATTTTTATTTTCTTGATGCTTATCCTAATTACCCCAGATTGTGTACTTAATGGAGTCCATTAATTAAAGCAAGCATTCATTTTTTTTTATAGGTCTATAGAATTCGATCGAAGACGGAATTAATCAGAAGCTATTTCGGCGAATGGGATCCAATTAATAAATTTACTGGCCTTCACACAAAATTAGGATTGAATCAACGTAGAAACAATTTATTTAATACTACATTAAATGCACTTATTACTGATGTGAGTAACAAATAGAGATAATCTAGCTAAATTATAAAAGCTTTATATGGCAATGAAAATTAGCTCTATGCACTCGTATGTCGACACGATCGTTTTACCGTGGCGCTCGTATGTCGCCATCCTTCACTTATTAGGGGGAGGGGGGGTTCTCCACCCTCCTATCTCCAAGAAACAAAGTGGAAAAACTTTTTTTTTAGAGGGACGTCTAAGGAAAAATAAAAATTATATAAGCCAATATAGGTATTGGTTTCCATATACACTGGGCCTCAGCGGTTTTTTTTTTACAGAAAAAGTGGGCCGCACACTGGGGCGGATTAAAGGGTGGGGGGCGATCCCCCCCCCCCCCCCCGAGAAGAAATTCAAAAAGTTATAAAAACTAGTAATCTAAAGAAATTATGATTTCCGCTCTTTAATTTCAATTGAATTTGTTACCAATCAATTTAAATAAATAGGAAAGGGGTCTAAATGGCCATAGATGCCGACAAAGTCCTTAAATAAAAAAAAAAAAATAACCCCCCCCCCGACAAAATTGCATTAATCCTCCACTGGCCGTACATCAATCATTAGGGCAAAAATCCCTGGATTATTCTAAGAATATTGACCTTTGATGATTTTTGAAAACTCGCTTTGTTTCGAAGATCCAGGAAGAATAAAATTTTCGACAAAATCGTTATCGATTTTAACTGGTTAATTTTATATTCTCACCATCAGAGCCATTTGGAAACCATCTTTTTCTAATTAATTGAAGGCCAATAAAATTCAGAAGATAATGCAAAAAAACGGTCTCTTTTAAAATGGGAAAAAACTGGTTAACTACTTGTCGTGATGTCTACGCTAGGGCTGGACGGTAATGGATTTTCATTACCGACCTCGATAATGAAAAAAAACGGGTTTTTCTCGAAAGTCGGTAAAAATTTTTTACCGCCCGCGGAACCAAAGTTTGCCGCCGCGGAACATTTTTTTTCGCGGAACCAAAATTTTTTCCCGTCAGAAAAAATATTTTACCTTTTTTTTAGAGACGCCAATTTAAAAAAAACCGGTTTTTACCGAATTAGAGGTTTGTTACCGCGTTTTCGGTAAAAAAATTTTACCGGTTTTACCGGTAAACCGGTTTACTGTCCAGCCCTAGTCTACGCTGTCTGCCCCTATAAGAACATCGGCCCAGCCTGTCCTTTTATTAACTTTAGAAAGTCCTTTTTTTAGCAGATAAACTCCGTGATCTTAGAGGTTATAGACAATAGCGTAACTAGGTGGGGGCGAGGGGGGCGCGAGCCCCCCCCCCGCCCCAGGCGCCCCTCGATACCGACATAGGCGCCCTAGGGCATCTAAGATATAGTCCAGGGATGGTGATTTTATCATATTCTTTGGATAGATTGTCCAAAAAATTGATAGATTTCTTTAAAATTATATTACAACTTAAAAAACGGCGCCCTAGTTGAACTTCGCCCCTCCGCCCTCAAAGGCTAGTTACGCCTTTGGTTATAGAGAGTGACAATTGTTAATTGATAAACTTAAAAGCCAAGGGGTGTGAATACGGTTCCCAGCTAGTCCTTTTTAATCAATTGGATACCAAATGATTTAAATAAATGTGCCTGGATTTCACATATCGCAATTAAATAAATACCGTTTAAAGTCTATATAGCAAAGATGCCGAAAAGACGGAAGGCTTAAAATAGAAAGTGACAGGACACGCGGGCAGATATTTGCTGCCAATTAATTTAAATAAATACGGATCTAGTCTCCATGGCCTCAGATAAGACTTAAAAAGAAAAAAGATAACTTCAAAGCTTTCAATAATTTTTTTTTTTTTTTTATCTTTCAGAACCCACCAATTTCACAATATGTTCGAAATGTCTGGGATGAAATAGAAGATCGCCTTAATTGCTCGTAAGTTCTTTTTTTTTTAATAAATCGAGACCCAAGAACTAATCCAGAGATCTCTAGAATAAGACTTGACAAGTCATAGATTTATTTAACAAATTTGTGAGTATGGTTGGCCAAAGTTTCCGGCGCGTCGATGTGCCCCAGGCCACCGAATTCTCGAACCCCGCCCTTAACAATAAATCTGTTATGTTATTCATTTTAGAACTCGCTTCACTGACGTATCCAATTTTACAAATGAAGTAAACAGTAATCAAAATAAATGGCAAAAGATGATGAACGTCCTGGGTGAACGTTCGGCGCATATTTTAGTTGAAGGTGTCGTGGTACGAAATCTTCGTTTTAATTTAGTCGATTTCACGATGCCTTTGCTAGCATCGAGGTACGTTAATGCAAATTGCACACAAAAATCTGAGAATTAATGTAGAATTTATTATTATTTTAGATCTTGCGTGTTCATACAAAGCTCGACAAAAACTCTAACAAATTGGCGAGCATATTTGACGCCCTTTGACATGTGGCTCTGGTTGACAATCATCATTTTAATCGTCGTGATTACAGGACTTCTTGTCTTTTTAATTTGGTTTGGTAATGAAAACGACCTGCCTCCTGAATCGCCAAAGATTGAAACTTGGGGGGATGTTTTCATCTACGTTTTTGGAATTTTCTGCCAAGTAAAATAAAATGGCGTAATATGCAACTTTTTGTTTATTTATAATTACAATTTCATCCATTTCAGCAAGGATTGGATGTAATGCGCCAGCCTCCATGTCGAATTGTAATTGTAAGTGCTCATCTGACGGCCGTTGTTCTTTTAGCGGCCTATTCTTCCACGTTGATTTCTTTATTAGCTGTACAAGTTGAGGAGAAACCTTTTTCCACAATGACAGGCTTAATTAGAGATGGAACTTATCAAGTGCTTGTTGTAAACCAAAGTCCAGAAAGTGAATTATTTGCAGTAGGTATCTTTTTTTATTATTGTTTTCTACTTTTTTCAATTGTTTCTCTACTACATGCATGGTTTAAGAAATATTTTTTTTTTTTAATTTCTTCTAATAAGATATCGGTGGCAAAAATGGGATCTGGCCTGATGCCAACATCTTTTGTAAATAAATAAATAAGGCCATTTAGACCCCATCTCTATTAATTTCAAACGCTTGGTAGCCAATTCAATTGAAATAAATTTTTCTCGCTTGGAACGGGAAGCTAATTAATGTCTTCTCTCACGCCACGGGTCACATTTGCAACAGGAAGAGAGTGGAAGATTATAATGAAGATTTTAGAAGTTGATTATTGAGGTTTCAGAAGTTGGAGGTTGTAAGTTTTGGGGAAATAGTAAGGTTAGAAGCAGGGCGGCGGGGAGCCTCGCCGCTGCCCGGAACTGTGCAAGGGCGGATCTAGGCATTTGCCGCCAGCCACTCCAACAATGAGAAACACATACTTTTATATTTTTTCTCTCATTTTGATAAAAAAAACGCCTGTTGTCCTTTAGTTTTTTAACGACTATTTAAAAAAAAATTATATAAATGTGCAGTTTTTTTCCCTAAAATTTGCTGCCCCAAGCGTAAATACGCCCCTGGAACTGTGTATTAATACAGTCCCCTTTAGAATCCCCCGCCTTCAAAAAAAGTTTAAATTTTAAATCCGATAATTGATTGGCCTTTGCTCAGCCAAAGTCAGCGGCACACCTTGAGGATTCACTTCTTTATTTGTGATGCGGAAAGCGAAAAGGGATCTCTTGTTGAAAATTTCACAAATTGAGCTATTGGTATTTTTATTATAGAAATTTCGTGAACATTTTAAGGCCAAAACCACGATCCTTCAAAGTTATAGATAGAAAAAACGGGATTTAAACACAAGGAAAACTTATTTAAGGTTACTAAACCTATTATTTTGTAATATTTATCCGATTCTCATCGCTAAAATTACCGAATAAACCTCTATAGGAAATATTGAAGAATCGTATTCAATCTAAACCCAAAAATCGATATTTTTGACCTGATTCGACTAAAATGCCCGTACCTTCGCCGACAAGAGATCCCGCATCACTTTCCACTTCACAAATACCGTATACAAAAATATTATTTTTGTGACGTTAATAATGAATTTTCTTTTTTTAACATAATTTTCATTTCTTGTCTTGTTTCAGTCAGCTGAAACCTTCACTCCAGAAAATGAAATTTATAAAAAGTTTTTTTCAAATAATAATAAAAAAATGAATATGCCAGATACAATTGTCGAAGCCCTCAATATGACTTGCAACAAGAGCAATGTGAAATACGCATTTATGTCCCCATCGCTCTCAATTCAGGCAAGCCTTAATCGCAGCTCCTGTTCTAAAGTCACAATGGCCTTTTGTCGGCATAAAGTCTCCTTCGCCTATACTCTAGCCAAAAACAGTCCTTATCGGCGTATTATCAACCATATGTAAGTAACTCTTGTAAATATAAAAGTAGAAAAATATTTATTGCAAACATCACTTTCAGGTTGACCCAATTTCGGAATGTGGGAATATTGCAGAAAATGAGGGACGCTCTTTTAGCGGAATCGATTAGGCCTCCGCAGGAGGCGGAATGGTCCGCTGTATCTTTCGGAGCTGTCTTGCCTCTAATTACGATTTTATCTGGAGGATGTGCTTTAGCTTTGGTAGCTTTATTAATAGAAAGAATAACTCAATTAACGAATTAATATAGCGACTTAATTTTATTATTATTTTTAATTCCTTAATATCACATCCATTTTCCTCAAAGCCGGCGTTTATCCAGGTAATTTACTAAGGGGAGTAATAAATAAATTTCGTCAATAGTAATATTTGCTTTTCTTCCGATAAATGTGAATATGCGCCTGGAGCAGTTTGTTCCATGTTCGAGGTTCATCCTCTGTACGTGATTAAATTCGGGAGCTTCTTCCCTGTTCCCAGAAATCCTGGAGCCATTCCTTCATCCGAGTTGAAACGCCTCCTTTGAAATGTTTTTTAAACAGATGGAAGTCTCAGGGGGATAAGTCCAGGACGCTCAAGCTGCTCCCAGTTGAACTTGTCCAGTAAACTCTCCCGGCCTTCTCGGAAACACTCACTCCATTTTCTCACTCACTTGCCAGTCACACAGTCTCCTTTGTATCCGGCCAATTTCCTTGGCAGGTTTAACCTCTTTTTTTATTTATTTATTTATTTAAGGTCTTTTTTTGGCATCGGAGGCCATTTAGACCGCGTCTCTATTTATTTCAGTAGCCAATTAAATAGAAATAAATTTTTGGCGCATGATACGAACCCGCGACCCTTGGTACAGATGGCCAGCACGCTAACCACTACACCAAGGCCCGACGGCGTTTCACCCCTTCATCAGACAGAAATCTGATTACGCCTCTCTGCTCCTCAGACAGACCATGTTGCGGAAACCACTTTTTGGACTCAGCGGACCCCAAAACGTGTATTTCAATCAAAATCATGACATCGAACTTTTGACATGAACTCTATATACAATAACATATATATATAGGTAAGAGAGAGTAGAAATACTATTTATGAATCAAGTTTTTTTCAAAAAAATATTTTTCACTTTTTTTCTATCCATCCATTTTATCCATCCATAAGACAATTTTTAACTTTAATAGTTTTCAAATTTCACATGCCTCAGAAATATTTTTATATATATAGAATGGTTCAATGGTTTTATAACTAATAATAACTAGGTATCGGATTTTACTTATTATGCCTTGATTGTACCTTAATTCCTTTGGACATAAACTTGTGAATTTTGTTGCTATTTTCGATTCTAAGATTATATCGACGTAAACAAAAATGTTCCGTCATATTTTTTGTGAAATCAAGTTTCCAAGGAGAATTTGTTCTTTACAGGGAAATGCGTGTACATTTAAAACCTTAAATAAAGGTTAAGAAAGAAGGAAGGCATATTTATAAATAGAATAGAATAGCAATAGTGTGGGAGGGTTGTGGATCCCAGCTTATGAAAAGCTGAATGAATTGCTTCTTTGGTGCACTTTGTTGTTAGACAAAACTTCTGGTATTTCGTTTTTTAGACATCGATAGGAAATCACACTTTTACTATGAAATATCAGAAACTCATTTTATAATTGAAAATTTGAATTTATTTATAATTAGGCCTACATATAAAATTGTTTTTATGGTAAAATAAATTTTTTATTTATAATGTTTATATATATATATATAAATACAAAATTAAAATATTCAGTTTGTGAACGTCACAAATTAAAATAGAGGAATTCCTGTTTTATTCCCATAAACTGTTTGGAAATAATATAAAATTCTTTTTGAAAATATTTTACATAACTCTTTATTCATTATGTTTCCTATAAGAGGATATGCTGAATATTTTTTAACACATCTAAGAAAATCTTCATTATCTATTGCCATTCTATCTAATGGAATTTTCGGTTGAAGAAAACATAATCGATTCATTAAATAACTTGGTTGAAGATGTCTGATATTGTCCTCAAGCTCTTCTAAAGCAACTGGGCAACTTGTGTCCACTATGAAAATTATAAAGTCGAATGGTAAAGGTTTCATATTTTCATCGGTATTTATGATGCTGGTGAGTGAATCGCAACATGAAACTGAAATTTCATTCATTTCACTAAATGACAGGAGAAGTTGTTCAGCCAGACTCGAAATTCCACTTACTATCTGAAATAAAAAAAAAAAAAAAATTATCAACTTTAAATAAATTTTGAGTGACCATAAAACCGATCCTCTGAACCTGCGATTCCCTAAGGAAAAGAAGAAATAAGTTGCCAAGTGATGTAAAAAAATATTTTCAAAGTTTTTTATCAATACAAAAACCAAGGTGAATAGAAAAACAAACGTTGTCTAGATAAAATGACATTTGAATCTCAAAGATTTTAATAACTGAATGAAAACAAAAGTTACTCTTATTCATTTCATTTTCCCAATTGGTTTTAGAATATCCAGATAAATGATTATTAAATTTTTATTGTAAAAGTGCAAATTGATAAAAGTCAAGAGGAAATCATTTTATAAATAATTAAAATTCTTACCAAAATGCTTATTTTCTTCTTAATTTCTTTGAGATAACTCATTCTTAATAATTTTAAAATCACTATTCTTTTTTTAAATATTAAAAATATAAAGTTTTATAATTACGAAAATTCAAAACAATTCAAAACTGAATATTATAACCGCTAAACAAATTCAAAATTTTTCCATAGAGAAAGATAAAAAGACGATACATTTAGCTTGTGTTTTTATAAATTCCTGATTCTAAAAGAAAATCAAAATTAATTTTTTCTGGCAGAAGGTCCTTGTGCTTATTAGACAATTATTTTCTGGAAATAAAAACTAATACATTTTTATTTAATTAATGTCAAATTTCATGTTTTGTATGTTTACAACATTTTTAAAAAATTCAAACAGATTTTCAGCAACTCTGACAGGAATTTCATGTTAAATTTGACTTCCTCGCTTCTAGCGCCTCGATCGGTGAATGTATCAGTCTAGAATAATGGATTTCAACAGAGTTGGCAAGTTTTATCCCGCCGAGTATAATACACGGTTTTATACATGTATAAAACTATCGCGGATAAAACTAGGCCGATGTATAAAAGGTATAAAACTGTAAAAAACCAACCCTCTCCCCTGAAAAAACAGCTTAAAAGCTTTTCATATTTTATAATGTTCTAAAGCATTGACGATGTTGTTTGCTTTTTATTTAGTGAATAATATAATCAAAATGTTAATAATTGAAAAATGAAATTTTATTTGAACTTCCTTTCTCGTCGGCTTTGCGCATGCGCATCCAAGTTTTATACATTTTATACGTTTAATACATTTTATACGTTTTATACAAGTTTTATCCGCAATTTTTGTATAAAACTGCAAAATCGTGTATAAAACCCAACTCTGGATTTCAATTCCTTCCATGACTTCCTGGTTTCCATAGGGGGATAGGGGCCGATATCTGAATTCCCTGTATCTGACCAAGGCCCTATTTCATAAAGCTGACAATGACAGGTGACAGGTGACAATTTGTCGAATATCTGTTTCATAAAAATCCGCTCTTGACTTAATTGTCAAGTAAAAAAATGACATTTTTGTAAAATTGTCATGACAATTTGTCACTTTTTGGTTTCATAAAATTTCTAGGCTGATAGGTGAATTTCGACAATTTGTCACTTTGTGTTTTTGAAACGATAATTGTCGTGTCAATTTTTGTTTGTTTGACAATTGTAGAAAAATTCTGACAGGCATTAAAAGCTATGTCGTTTTATTTATTTACATCGAATTGATTAAAAGGATTTAAAAAAATAATCTAATTTGCAATAATGCTTTGTTTATTTGGTAATATAATATTTAATTTATTTAATATTTAATTAAAATATTTTTAAATTAAATAAATGAAAATAAGCCTGAATTAAATATGACGTAGATTATTTTTTTTCTATGATAGACAACTTTTTCTGTTTTTCTCTCTCCATTCTTTTTATTAGCCAAAAATAGAGGTGGCAAAGACAATTTGATTCAGATTTATAGAAAAATAACGAAAATATAGAAGACATATGAAGGTGACCTATATATATATTTAATCTATTCAAAAACTAGGCCTATATTTAAAACAAATATTAAAGCAACTTAAGGAACTTAAAGAATTCTCGGTTGTGGATTCAAATATAATTTAAAACTTGCAGTGGCCCCGAATTTGCCGGGTTCGGATCGGTTAAGATTCAGCCTGTTTAGAAAAAAAAAATTTAAAACAGCTAAGGAACTTTCTCGGCTTCGGCTTGATTAGTTTCTATCCAAAACCGTGCAGTTCGAAGCGATTGGATATTACTTAAAAAATAAAAATGAGCAGCCGAAGGCTAGATAGAAGCAAGTAAAAAGTGACAAATTTGTATTAACTGACAATTTTTTTATGAAACGTGTTGACAATAGTCCTAATTGAACAGCTTTCAAAATAATTATCATAGTATAAGCTTGACAATTTATGTCAATTTTTGACAATTGTCGCATTGTCAACCTTTATGAAATAGGGCCCTGATTTGATTAGATACTCTAGGGGAACATTAACATCGACGAGGATTCTTTCTGAAAATTGGAGAATTATTTGGCTTGAATAAAACAAAAAATAATGATAATTAAATAATTTTAATTTTGTCTTTTGAAAATGTTATTGTCATTTTATTGATGGCTTTTATTGATTTTCTATGATCAATTCAAATTTAATAGAATTTCAACTTTCCTAGCGACACGTTTACAATTAAATTCGGGTAACACATTTAAAATCTCATCAATTTGATTTTCATTTAAATCAGTCTTTTGGTATATATTTTTGGCAGAATCTTTAATACAATCGATAATCGATGATCGATTTAATAAATGAAAATCAACGTAATGGGAATTTTTAATTTCTGTTTGATCAAAACGATCTTTAACAATTTGTCTATTTTCGAAAATAATCTTTTTATAAGTATTTGGTTCTAAATTAATATTATTTTGTATATTAATAATCAATATTAAAATAGTCTTTTTTGATATGAGAAAATCTCGTTGAAATTTCTCTAACCATTCAATCGTTGGCAAAAGAGAATAAATATCTAAATCATCTATAACGATGAAATTATCATTATGACAATCGCGGGGGACAAACGCTTTGGGAAGGGAATCAATTTCATAATGATGATAAAAAACATTTTTAAAAAATGTACTGAGAATTCGAGCGGTGTAACTTTTGCCAACGCCTGTTGGCCCTAAAAATATTAATGTCATTAAGTTTGTATCATTATTATTTTTATAATTTTCTAAATTGTTTATTATTGAATCAATTGCTTGTTTTTGGCCAAAAATATGATTGAGTAAATTTGATAAAATTAATAAAGTATTATAATCAGAGGAACATTCGTCCGTGGTTTGATATATAAAATGACATCCCAATGAAAATAAAACTAGGCCTATTAATAATAATACAAGTCTAATATAATGTATCTTATCACGAAAACTCAAGAAATTTGACAAAGTCAAATTATTTACTTTATTTGAATTCAGTTCACAATTTTCTTGTTCAGAATTAAAAATTGCTTTGGGTCGAAACTTTCCTTCCTTTCTTGAAAAACAAGTCGATGATGCATTTGAAGTCTTATCCTTTATTGGGGTTTTAATATGTTCTTTATAAGATCGTTTCACTTCATAATTTTGGGTTTCCTGATTATAAACCACTTTCTGTCGAAATTTCCGTATCACTTTGTAATTGTTAAATTCAATTTCTTGTTGCATTTTGAAAGTATTTGGAGACCAAGAGAGGGAACGTTCATGTTTTATATTTGCTAATAAATCCTTTGGCGTTTCGTATGGCAATAAAGATCGATTCTTTCCCTCATTTTGGTCCATTCTGAAAAATAAGAAAAATTTAAAATCAATTCATAAATTAAATAAATAAAATACATTTCCAGAAACTTACGTTTTGAAAAATTGATATTCAAAAAGTCAGATAGGCAAAGTTAGAGAAAGAAAGAGAGTAAACAACAAGCAATAAAACTGAAAGAATTTAGTTTTAAAATAAATCTCCAAGATGACGCTGAAAATCTAAAATTTTTCAAATTCTCAATTTTTACAACTTGTTGGCTTAATTTACAATAAAATGACAGTGTTTCCCAATTAATTATATTTATCTTAATTAAAAATTAAAATCAATAATTTAGATATTAATTATTTTGTAAATTTTTTCTTTTGCTAGCAATGTAATGTTATTATCCTCCGCTAGATGTCAGTCAAAGCGTCATTCTTTTGACAGGTGCTCAGATATTACATTAATTGGATTAAATCAGGGATTAAATCATCCCAAATTTAACTGACGTGGAGAATTGTATAATTTGAATCATCTTTGAATATTTGTCATAAAAATTTAAGTAGGACTAGCACAGGATATACTTATAAATTTTATACATAACCATGGTTTACATCTCTTCAAGTAAGTGTACTACTTTGCTCATTTCTTATTTAAGTTTTCTTTAAATGAATAATTGTTTAATTTTTTCTTTTAGGTGGAACAATCCAAAATGACCCGCCTTGGTGGACTGTTAAAGGATTAATTCGACTTTTTTGGAGCATAATAAATTTCATTTCCTTTTTGTAAGCATATTATTTTTAATATATTTTATATCATTATTATTGACAGATTAGACTTTCTGACTTGGCCTGTTTATCTTATTTCAAAACAAAAGCAATCGTCTTTTGATTAAAAGAGTCCGATTCTTTCTCCAATATTCAAACATAATTTCAACTTTAGGCCAACATAATTCAGTAGTCCAAGCCTAAATATATCAAATTTACCAAAAACAAATCTAGGTCAAAATAAATAAAGAAGGTGCTATTATTAAGCATTTTCTGTCAATTATTTTGGGCTAATCTGTCAAATCATTAATGTAACTTCTTACTAATCACAAAAGAAAGAACGTGAGAGAGAATTTCTAGAACTTGGTGGGGCCTTATACATTTTACTTCAACTCAATAAATAAATTATCATATTTAATTTGTCAAAACAGTCATATCATTCTTTCGTCATCAAACAACTTCCTCATAGCCCACGGGGCGTGGTGTAGAGGTTAGCGTGCTAACCTCATATACCAAACGTCGCGGGTTCGGACCCCAGGCAGTCCGATGATTTTATTTAAGCCATCTGGATACCAGATGGCTTAAATAAAAATGCCTGGACCCTAATATATATAAATTCATAAATAACGGTTATCGTAAATGTCTTATATGGCCTGAGCTGCCGAAAAGACAGTGTGAATGTGTGTGTGAGTGTGAGTGTGAATGAGAAAAAGTGTGAATGTTTTTTTATAATAAAAAAAAAAAAACTTCCTCATTATTTCTCAATCCTTATCATCAACATCTTTCACTTCTCTTATAAACAAAGTATTAAATGGACCCTGATACGCATTAGGGTGTCAAGCGCCAAAAAATTAAAAATTGAGTTAAGCACGGAATATTGTTTCAAATGCTAAAATTAATAATATTTTTTATGAAATATGTCCTAAAAAAATTTATATTTAATGTAAAAGCTTAAAATTATTTTTACAATATTTCAATGCAGAATTTTCTTTTTGCAAAAATGATTTATGTACCTAACACATTGTTTCGTAGTACTTAATTTGATATTATTCCTGATAATGAAGATGAGGATCAGTGCGATTTCGAAAAGACAACAAAATAAATGCCCCGGGCTTGGCGTAGTTGGTAGCGCGCCGACCTTGTATACCAAGGGTCGAGGGTTCGGATCCCAGGCAGTCCGATGATTTTATTTAAGCCATTTGGATACCAAATGGCTTAAAATAAGAATGCCTGGACCCCAAATAAATATATATTATAAATACTAACCCCCTAAAAAATCTTCTAGTTCCAGCCCTGATATGTGTGTGTGAATGTGAGCGTGAATAGGAAAAAAGTGCGAGTGTTAAAAAAAATAATAAATAAATAAATAATATTAAGTCAATTTCATTTATTATAAATTTGATTTACGGTTTCCATGTTATTATTCAGGAATTAATTGATGGGAAAATTATATTTTATTGTTTATTCTCTAAATTAGTTGTATTTTTAGAAATAATTTATGAATATCTGCAATAATTACATTATTTACTTGCACAATTGACAAAAAAAAATGATATATAATGTAATCAAAACAATTTAAATTAGAAAAACTTTAATGTTAATATTCTCAAATTTCGGTACCTGGCGCTTGACACACAATTGCATAACGGGGTCCAAATCATCCTCCCCTCCTACTCTCAATATTGATAATCTTTAAAAGTCAGGGAGTGGGCACTCCTTTTTCTCTATATCAGTGATTCTCAACCTCTGTGCCGCGGCACTTTTGTGTACCGCCAAATTTTAGAAATATTTATAGTAAAAATTATAATGCTTTTTTGTGAGAGTAGCATGTCATTTTTAAGACCAATTATATATAAATGAAATAATCGAAAAACATCAAGCTCAATTTTTTCTTATTATTAACTTGTAATTAATCCCTTAATAAACGTACTGTTGTTTTGGTAGTACATATTATTTTATTTTACATTCAAAATTATTATCCTAAGCTATTTTCACAGTGTATTATAGGTACCGGTAAGTAAATAACTTTTAAAATTTTATTCTGGTCTGTCTAATACATAAGATTGTCCTGTAATTTATATGAAATATTAATATTATTTGTTTTTTTTTGTTCCTAGCTTTAGTACTTTGATTAATCCTGCTGGCAATCATGGACGAACTTCTCGAAGCACTAATGGGGGCTACGGATCTGGGCCTGGTTCTGGGTAAGCTTTCTTCTTTCAATTCAGCTAATGAAAATTTATTGAGAGCATTGGCGTAGTCTTTATTCTTCAATAATATTAAAATTTACATCTAAATATAAATGACGAAAGATTCCATTAAAAAAGTTTATATTTACGTTAATGTGTAAAGAAAAGAATGGCAGCTATATATATATTTCATTTATTAGGCCTACACTTGAATGACCTACACTTACTGGATTCACCATCGGGAATTTATTTTGATAGAGACATGATATATACATTCACCGATTTACTATTCTCAAATTAATAATTAATTTTTTGTCTTTTTCAGACCGCCGAAGCCGCCACCGAAAAAAATGGGAAGAATCGTTCATTGCGATATCCCTGGAGGTGGATGACGTTAAATTCCGACCTTGCTAGACAAGGTCAAAATTTATATTTTTGATGAGATATTTAGAAGTTTTATTTCCTTTTTTTTTCTTATTAACATTCTAAACATTCCCATTGGAAAATAAAACTTCTCTATGAAATTTTACTTGCAAACTGGAAACAGACTAGTAAAATGGAAAAATATCTTATTAAAAAAATCTTTATATATATATATACTGTATATTTCTTTTTTTTTTCAAAAAGGCTACTATTTATATCAATCTATTTGATTCTATTTGTTGGAAAATACTAATCTTATTAATAAAATTTTTTTTAATAATAACAATTTAACAAAATTTAAAAAAAAAATAATATTTATGCATTTAATTAATGAAAGAAAAAATAAAATTGACCATATTACCTATTCCATTTGATATTCAAACTTATTTTCAATTTCCAAATCAATTTGATATCCTGGCAAGTTCTCCGACTTGTCAAATCCATAATTTATATAAGATATCGATTCCAAAATCCGATTAAAATTAGCTCTTGTTTTTATAGAACCATCATAAAACTTGTCTTAAACGTCCACTGTCAAACAGAACGCCACAATCTCGAGTGATCAAACAGAATGCGGTTAATCTTTTTTTGTGATTATCTTATATTTTCTTTCTTGTTTTAATCAACATCTCCGGCTTTATCTCCGTCAAAGAACAAATGCTTCTTTTGTTCCAAGTCAGACAAAAATAAAATGGGAGCTTGTAATTAATAAAAAAAAAAGAGGAGTTTGTCAGGCCCTAAAATGAGGTCATTTGTGGTTGACCCGTAGGCTATCACAGCGGCGTAACTAGCCTTTGAGGGCGGAGGGGGCGAAGCTCAACTGGGGCGCCGTTTTTTTTAGTATTCAAATCTCGTTCGATCTTTTTTTTTGTAATTTTTCTCCGGATTTGTGATATAAAATGAATTTATTATGAAATTTCAAAAAGAAAGCCGGAGATTTTGGGAAAAAGCGGATGCGCGAGGGGCGCCAAAGGTTTGATGTCTCTGGGGCGGGAGGGGAGGGCGAGCGTCCCCCTTCGCCCCCACCTGGATACGCTACTGGGCTTTCATCATATATAAAAACACTTTTTTTTTTGTTTATTTAGTATTTTCAAGCCTTATTATGCCAAATAAGATATCCTTCGGCCAGAAGCCTGAATTCTTGAAGGAACAAATAGTTGTATTTGAATTTTAGTTCTCGATTGTTCTCGATACATCTGCTGCCATCTCAAGACAGTTAGAGAAACTCAGGGGGGGGAGGGGGGTTCGATCACGTGCGCAGAATTCTAGCAAATTTGGATTATCTTGCGCAATGACGTCACCCGGGAACAGGAAAAGGCGGCTACTTAAACCCTTGTATTTGTTCTAGCCCTTGACTTAGACTGGGGGTACAGGGAAAATAAAACACGTTATTCTTTCAGGATTTTTTTTTTTATTGTTCCGGTAGCCCTTGGCCATCGGCACCTTTCAGAACTTTTTTTTTTTTTAAACATTCACACTTTTTTCTCATTCACACTGTCTTTTTGGCAACTCAAGCCATATAAGACATTTACGATAACCGTTATTGATTTAATATACATCCATCCATTCTTATTTAAGCCATTTGGTATCCAAATGGCTTAAATAAAATCATCGGACTGCCTGGAGTCCGAACCCGCGAAAATTTTTTTACATCAAGCATTTATAAACAGTAAAAAAAAAATATTTATTTGTCTTTAGGATTATATTTTCCGATCGCGCAAGTACTTAGAAGTTTAACGAAATTCGAATTTTTGGACACATGTTATTATATGTTTTGAAAATAATCTTGGGAGGCCTAAAAATTGTTGATTTTGAGTTGCATGCCAACTGGCTCGCGAAGAGCCTTGGGCGTAACTAGGGGGTGCCGAGGGGGGGGCCTGGCACCCTCCAGAAAGCTCGTGGCCCCCCGACCAAAAGTCAATTTTCCAGGCTCCCCGGAGAATGGCTGGTCCCATGGGCCCCCAGCCAAATTTCCTCGTAAAATAAAAAAAAAAAAAAAAAAAAATTTACTTTCGGACGATTGCGCAATCTGAAGATGAAGTCCGATTCCAAACATTTATTTTTGACGTGACGTCTTACAAATCATGTGTCTATAGTGGCAGGTTAGGGAGGCATGCACGAAAAAGTTTATCGGCTTGAATAACTCCTCTGGCTTAAGAGGTATAATTATGGGGAATATACTATTAGAAAGAATGAGTTTTCAGCTAAAGATTTCACCATTTATTTTTTTCCTATAATTTTATTTTACCGCACTGCAGTAAATTCTAATTTGAAAGTTTAAACCCCTGTAGATTCCGAACGGGTAATCAGATCAGACTAAATGGGATATCATTTGGTGCAGAAAGAAAAACTCTAATAGAATAAATAAAAAAATCCCGAGTAATTAACTCCAAAATTAGTTTTTTTCTCGAAAAACCTCATTTTTTAGGCAAAAAAAATATCGAAAAATAGCCCTATTTGTGCAACGCATAGGCACTTGACCATAAAAGCTACATTAAATCTAAATATAGTTTTAAAAAGAGTGGTTCAATACCCCCGGGCCTTTTTTGTTTTTCTTGTATTTATCACTATGTATTTCCGCACTATAGCAACACTGAATTCTAAGCTTGACTTTTTTCGATCCACCCTAGTATACACCCCTAACCCGTGTATTAATTGAGTTTGACACTCCTGCCCTAAGGGGACAACACTTGGTTATTAGCGTAGGAGTTCAGACTACAAGGGCGGATACAAGGGGGGGGTAAAGGGGTAATTACCCCCCCCCCGAGATTCAAAAAAATAACCTTTTTTCGCAAAAAAATTTATTTTTAATGTAAAATTTTTAAAATTAATACTTAAAAATTTGATGTGTATTTATATTCTGGCAAACAAATACAGAATGCGCTTTTAAATTACCGAAATTAAAAAAAAATAGTGGGCTGTGCGACGACTCATACCAGATTACCCCCCCCCGAGAAACACCTCTGGATCCGCCCTTGTCAGACTATTAGACTATCCTAGACCTTCCACAGACTGTCATAGAAAACTTTGACCCACAATTCGACACAGGATTTGCGTCAAATTGTGAAACATTATATTTCTTTTTATTCTAATTAAAACTATTTTTTTTTAGGATCTTTGACGTGAACTTAGAGGAAAAAAAAGAAAAGAAAAGAATCATGAAATTACTCCATGGAATCAAATGAGTAAGAAATTAAATTTTCTTCATTCTTTGTAAATAAGGATATATTGTAATTCAAAAGACAACTTTATTTTTTACTTTCTCTTATCTCTATATATGTTAATATATAGAGAGAGAAAGTATTGGATTCATGTCAAAAATTCGATGTCGAGATTTTGATGGAAATACACGTTTTGAGGTCCCCTGAATCCAAAAATGTGGTTTTCGTGACATGATCTGTGTGTGTGTGTGTGTGTCTGTGAACAAAATATCTCAAGAACGAAGAGATCTAGGAAGTTGAAATTTTATATTTACGTTAGGCACCCCCATGGGACGTGACACGAAGCTTTTGAACAAAATCGACCAAAGAGTACTAATACTTTACTGATGCACTTTTTCAGTGTTTTTCGATTTTCTCTAAATTTTTCGCTCCAACGATTTTGTTTAAAATTCAAAAATCAATTATTTTTTAGATGCTCTTTGAAATGTATATTCTCATTTTGCCATTGAAATTTTCTGAAGACCACTTTACTCTTGTACTTCATAGAGAAGATAGGAGAAATGGTTGCCATGGTAACAAAATATAAATATTTTCCCACGTTTATAAATTTTACATCTTGAATTCAATTGTACCCTACTGTCGGATGTTGACACAAAAAATCTGGTGCGCCAGTCACACCAGATCTTTTTTGTTAAGATGAATTTTTAATTTGCGACACCGTTAAAGTCTACTCGTTTACGGATTGCGTTCAGACCAAGATAATAATTTATGAATTATTCTTTGTAAATCATCTAAAAATAGTTAATACTTGAGCTCACCTCCCCTGTATAAAATTGAGCCAATTGTCCCCCAACGAGGAGGGTCGGGGGGCGGGGGGGGGGGACTGATGTGGCGCGCATGTCTCGGCTGGCGAGGGTTGAGGGCTCGAGGAGGGTGTGTGTTCAGTTGCTTCGAGGCAGGTCTACGGGATTCGATCTCGCCGGGGTACCCTTCATGCCCGTGCACGTCTGATGCGATCCCGGGGCCGAGGCCCTCCTCAGGTTCGTCCAAAATTACAATCTTAATCAATACAAATAAGAAAATTGGCCAAAAAAAAAAAAAAAAAATGAAGATATCAACTAACCCTTAATAACTAGCCACTCACTCATCTTGGGCAATACATTAATTAATTTGACATAGAGAATTTGTTTTTCTTTTTTTCGGTATCTGTTGTCTTAAATTGCCTCAAAATTCAATTCTAAATTTTCATCAAATTTTACCAAAGTTTGAGGTTTACAATTAAATTTTTTCTATTAAGCATTAATTATTATTTTTTTTTTCTATAAATCATCAAATAATTTCAATTTTTTGTTTTTCCGAATTGGATTTTCCAACCAGACTCCTTTTGATGTGACATTTGGAATCTTCGAGATTCCCTTTAAGCCGCAATATGTGTCAACTTAATTTCATTCTAGAAGCAAAAACGTGCCTGTTGCTACAATCAATTTTTCCCCAAAGATCTCCTTAAATTAATTGATTTTAATTGGAAAAAAAGGGCTCAAAGAAGCCAACAAGTTGCCCATCTATTCTCTTACTTTTTTGGCAAAATGCCAACGTAACATGTGGACCAGTTCATTTTATTCTATTTTCTCGACATCCGATCCATTCATTCGGAGAGGAAAAAAATTAATTTCGGCAAATTTTTAGACTTAATTTATCCTAAAATTAACATCAATATTGAAAAACAATTAATGGAAAATTTTTTCTGTCTCTTAAAATAATATTTTTTCAAAATTCTTAGAGTTTGTTGAAATTTAACTCTATTTTAGCTTTTATTTCCATTATTTCTTATTTTTTCTTGTCTTTATTTTATTTTATTTTTGGGCAGATGTGCCACTGTCTTTGAATACTTCACTATCGAAAGAGAATCTAGTAATTTTTATTAAGTAAAATTCTTTCTGCCACGATGTTTTATACAAAAGTTTAATTTGAATTTTTTGTAAATTTTATTTTGTTTTTAAGGCCTATTTAAACCTTTTTTTTGTAGCCGTTGTACAATCGGTACTTTGCTTGAAAGTTGCAGAAGGTTAATGAAATAAAATAAAATTTTATTTATCAGGATTTATTCATGACAAGACGACGCAGTGGCGTAACGTTTTTTAGCTCCCCCCCCCCCCCGCAACCTTTTTTCGGTCCCCATTATTAGACCATACAAAAAATATTTTTAAAATATCGTATATCCCTGTTTTTTCTTATCTAAATTTTTCCGTTTTCAACTGAGCCCTGAGGAGATACCGTTTTTTAGCCCGGCCCGGCCCTTGGGCCCCCCATGGTCCGCCCCCCCTCCCGCATCGCGGGATTTGCGGGGGTGTACGTTACGCCACTGACAAGTGAGACGACGTAATTTTTTCAATGATTTTTTCTTTATTTTTACATTTAGTTGCTCAATAGAGAATTTCTTTTTAGGCTTTTAGATGAGATTCTTGTCCTCTTGCTGAATACATCTCTATTATATATGCACCGTTTATTTTGAAAGTGGTGTAAGTCTATTAAAAAAAATGAGATTTCACATAATTTATGATTAAAATAATGTAAATTTCTATGTATAACTAGAAAATGGTAAATTTCTTAAAAAATTTCCATGTTTTGTTCATTTGAAAATTGGTCGGTTCATAGATTTTTAATAAACAAATATGTTAACCTTTCATTTTCTCGAAACAATAGAAAATGGACTTACACCACTTTCAAAATAAACGGTCCATATATTGGATATTTTAATAAATTTTTTTATATATTAATAAATAATTTTACTTTGAATTCGAGATGCTGGTCCGGTCCGTTTTCAGGTTTTAATGTGACGTTGCTCTTTTTCTGGCACGTTCCTACCATCCTGAGGAACGTCCGAGAAAAAGAGCAACGTCACCACATTAAACCCTGAAATAATTTTACATTTAAAATAATAAAAATTTTTTTCTTTGAGATATCTGTAGAGAGAGTGATTTTTTGATGGTGTGTGCGCTTTGCATTTGCCCCCACCCACCGTGTAAGACAACAATCCTATTACATGGGATGCTTTTTATCTATTTAGTCATATAGGATAAAAATCCTATATGACTAAATAGAAAAAAGTAAGTTTTTAACATATTTCGCCCCCCTGCACCCCCTCAGCTGGCTCGGGCCAGCCTTCGGAGGATTCTCGCCTTATTTTCTTGATTATGAAAAGAAAATTATTATTATTATTCCATTCTAATTCAGTGCCTGCTTGAGGATTTGTTTACATTCATGGAATACACAAATGAAAAGAATACATAAATATTTCTCTATACATTTCCTATGGGAGAAATCGTAACTTTAAGAATTAATAACTCAAAAAGTTATAGGAATTTCGGGATGAAAATAATTTTCCTGTAATCCCGAGAAGGTCCTCTTTAGGCATAAAAATTTTAATTTCAAACTTCCAACGGGAAGTTGCCTAAATAGAGGGCGTCAGACAGACAGACGGACATTAGCTAATTAAATAAATAGATTTTGTTAGTATTATGAGCATCATTGTTGTGATGCAGTAAGCCTAAATATATTTAACAAACGGCAGTCAATTTAAAAATTTTTGACTGAAGAATTTTTTTTTTCATTTGTGACTATCATGAAATTTTTATAAACTAGCTGGGGGCTTCGCCCCCTGGACTCCCGCCAGCTGACTCAGGCTCGCCTGCGGCGGACCCGACCCTTTTCTTAATAAAGAAAAAAAAATTATCATTACTATATTCCAATCCAGTGCCTGCTTGAAGATTTGTTTACTTTTATAGAATACACAAATGCAAAGAATACATAAATGATTCTCGATGCATTTCTTATGGAAGAAATCGTAACTTTGGGATAGCTCAAAAAGTTATGGTAATTTCGGGATGAAAATAATTTTCCTGTAATCCCTAGAAGGTCCTCTTTAGGCATAAAAAATTTCGTTTCAAAATTCCAACGGGAAGTTGTCAAAATAGAACGTGAGAGACAGACAGACAGACGGACATTAGAGAATTAATAAATAGATAGGGAATATGAGTTACCTCCAGCAAAATATGTTAAATATTTTATTGACGGCGTGTCTGACAAGAAGAATGGACAAACAATTACCGAGATCTGTATTGTTAAGCAAAGCCCAGCAGTGCTACAAATCGGATCAGAACCAAGCCTGTTGAAAACCCCCCGAAAGCCATCGAAAGTGTATTTTCGAATAGATAGAATTTGCTAAATCAAACGGCCGCAACAAGCAAAATGAATTAAAAAAACAAAAATCTGGTGTGACTGGCGCACAGCACACAACTTTCTCTTACCCTTCGGTAAGAGAAAGTTGTGCACCGTGCTGGTCACACCAGATTTTGTGTCGAGATATATTTAGTTTCCCATAGCACCTTAGTTTCAAACTTGCATTTTAAATGTTGACTGCTTGAAATAAACTATGGTTATTTTTCAAAATTTTAATCTCATATTTGGACATTTTATACACAATATAGATTCGTAAATAAATACAAAATTTCATAAGAATTGGAAAAAAAAATTTTAAAAAAAGTTTTAAAAGGGGACCACCTTTTGAATCGAAATTAACATACAAATCCCTATAGGAAATTAACATTAGGTCTATGAGAGAAGGCGGAGAGACAGGCGATAATGTTTGCAAGTGAGAGAGAGAGAGAGAGTGATATATGTTTTCTTTGAAACAATTAAACACACAAATAAAATAAAAAAAAATGGGAATTTAAATAATAATTGATTTTTTAATCTAATAAAAAGAAAAAGATTTAAATTCCGTTACCATGGCAACCAGTTCTATCTTTCCTATGAAGAACAAGAGTAAAGTGGTCTTCAGAAGATTTCAACGGCAAAATGAGAATATACATTTTAAAGAGCATCTAAAAAATAATTGATTTATGAATTTTAAAAAAAATCCTTGGAGGGAATTTTGAGAAAATCGAAAAAAACTGAAAAAGTACTTCAGTAAAGTACTAGTACTTTTTGGCCGATTTTGTTCAAAAGCTTATTTTGAGCGTGTGGGAAGGTACCTAAGTTAAATATAAAATTTCAATCCGGTAGCTCAATTCCTTCATGCTAAAAATCTGTCCACACATACAGACACACGCACACACACACACACACACATACATACACACACACAGACCAATTTGCGGGACCCACTTTTTTGGACTCAGGGGACCTCAAAACATGTATATCCATCAAAATCTCGACATCGAATTTTTGACATGATCGCAATACTTTCTCTCTCTATATATTTCATATATAGGCTAAGAGAAAGTAAAAAGAAAGAATTTTAATTATTTTAAATTGAATCTATTTTGTTTGAATGTAAAATTAGAAAATTTATATTTAGTGTAGTCAATATTTAAGTTTGGTGAAAAGTTCTCTTAAATAAATTAATATTTTACCTCTTTCATCGTTCATGTTTCCAAAGTTACCTTCTCTATATATTATTTCATTATAACTAAGCCATAACATAAATATTTGAAATATGCTATTAAATTATTAAATGGTTATAAATTATTATCCTTTCTATATTTCCCCTTTGAGATGAATATTCACTTAATACAAATTGAATATTTTAATTAGAAGTCTTATATTAAACAATCCAATTCTCTTTGTATGAGGTACAGTATCTTCTACTATAAAACGAACAATGAACTTTTATTTGTTTGTTTCTTTATATGTAAGCATATCAGTTCTCGAAAACGGCTCTAACGATTTTTTACAAATTTTAAATATATGACTATTTGTGGTCCCAAAATGAAATTGTGCTAGGCTCGTGTTTGGGAAAATGGTATTGGTGTCTTTTTAGTTTTTTAATTTTCGAAATTCCCTTTAAGATTTTTAAATTTTAAATTTGAATTTGGGATAGAAAACAAAGGCTAGGTCTCGTCTTCGGAAAACCTCGAGTACTAGTACTTTACTGGTGTACTTTTTTAGTTTTTTCCAATTTTCGTTTTAAAGGTTTTATAATGTTCAAAGCCCAGTGGGCTTGCTTCCTGGTCAAACCCTCCCTCTCTTTGCCCTGGACCCACAGATTTAACTCTTCACGAATATTAAATTTTAATTAATGCACAATTTCATACATTTAATTTTTTTATATCAATAATTACTTACAATGTATTTAATTTAATATTGTCATAAAGGCCAATTAGTAGAAAATATTTAAATACCTAAAATTATTTAAATTATATTATTGAAATAGTAATTTCTGATTATTATTAATTAATTTTATTCAAAATAATAATTTTTAATTGTCTCCAGGCTGACGCATTTCCTGGGCAACTCTCTTAGTATCTCATGATTAATGTATTCTTATGAGGCACTGTCCCCTCTAAGTATTCACTCAGTAATGTTTCTATTCCTCAAAGCTCTCCCTGGACTGTTACTTCTTTATTTTGGTGTTTTTATTGATGTTTCCATTGAGGAGCAAGTTGTCTCGTTATAATTTCTTTCAAATTCTAAATATTTTCCTATTTCTTCTATACTAATCAAATTCGCGCCCCTCGAGTATTCGTACTTTACTGATGTACTTTTTTTTAGTTTTTTACAATTTTATCAAAAAAAAAGACCGAGCTCCGGCTCGGTCGACCCGGAACTTTCAATTTAACAGAAAAAAAAACTGCGTGATTTCGAATTATGTGAATCTTGTAAGGTGTCCAGATTTTCTTTTTTCACTACTCAATTTGTCCTGGCCTTTTCTAAAGGAATTCATTCCATCTCTAAATTTTGATTAACTTTTTTTTTTTCATTCTATTATATCAATTCTTTTTTTTTTTTTTTTCAATTCTATCCCAATATGAAATTTGTTCTCATTTTATTCCATCGGCTCAATTTTTGTCAGTCAAGAGCCATATCAACTCATCCCTTTCCAATCACTCTTCTCTTTTCTCTCCCTTTCAACCCCGTTCAATTTTATGCAAAATGGATATTTGTATTTTGACCGATTAATTTGTTCTCCCCGAATCGATTATTGAAAGTGACCGAATCAGTCAATAATCAGGACATTTCTAGAAATGATTACTTGATTCGTCCAAGGCAGGGGTTCCAACCGGTGCGGCGGCTAAGGGGTGCCGCAAGATATTGAGATAAACCAAAAAAATTACCCTATACTTATAAGGACTTTAAATAAATTAAGTCAAATGAATTACTCTCATGCACGGCAGATGGTGGTCGAGTATCCGACGGGTAAATTTAAATATTAAACTTATTATTTTTTTACTTTCTCTTAGCCTATATATGAAATATATAGAGAGAGAAAGTATTGCGATCATGTAAAAATTCGATGTCGAGATTTTGATGGATATACATGTTTTGAGGTCCCCTGAGTCCAAAAAAGTGGGTCCCGCAAATTGGTCTGTGTGTGTGTGTGTCTGTGTGTGGACAGATTTTTAGCATGAAGGAATTGAGCTACCGGATTGAAATTTTATATTTAACTTAGGTACCATTGAAGAATCTCAAAATAAGCTTTTGAACAAAATCGGCCAAAAAGTACTAGTACTTTACTGATGTACTTTTTCAGTTTTTTCGATTTTCTCAAAATTCCCTCCAAGGATTTTTTTTTAAAATTCGTAAATCAATTATTTTTTAGATGCTCTTTAAAATGTATATTCTCATTTTGCCGTTGAAATCTTCTGAAGACCACTTTACTCTTGTTCTTCATAGGAAAGATAGAACTGGTTGCCATGGTAACGGAATTTAAATCTTTTTCTTTTTATTAGATTAAAAAATCAATTATTATTTAAATTCCCATTTTTTTTTATTTTATTTGTGTGTTTAATTGTTTCAAAGAAAACATATATCACTCTCTCTCTCTCTCTCACTTGCAAACATTATCGTCTCTCTCTCCGCCTTCTCTCATAGGCCTAATGTTAATTTCCTATAGGGATTTGTATGTTAATTTCGATTCAAAGGGGGTCCCCTTTGGAACTTTTTAGGCATTTAAAATTTTTTTTCCAATTCTTATGAAATTTTGTATTTATTTACGAATCTATATTGTGTATAAAATGTCCAAATATGAGATTAAAATTTTGAAAAATAACCATAGTTTATTTGAAGCAGTCAACATTTAAAATGCAAGTTTGAAACTAAGGTGCTATCGCAAACTAAATATATCTCGACACAAAAATCTGGTGTGACCAGCACGGTGCACAACTTTCTCTTACCGAAGGGTAAGAGAAAGTTGTGTGCTGTGCGCCAGTCACACCAGATTTTTTAATTTATGGAAAGGATGCCCCTAGTGTTTAATGTTATTCCCATCGCACCTGTGAACTTCAAAAGGATGGGGAAACTCTGGTCTTAGGATTTCACAAGATATCAACATGCTCTTTAAAAGCAGTGGCGTCATTTCAACTTTTTCTTGGGGGAGGGGAGGGGGCAAACATTTTTAGTTTTGTAAATTATTAATAAGTGTTACTTTATGTGCGGCCCGCCAAAAAAATTTAAATTGGCCCGTTGATTAAAAAGGTTGCTCACCCCTGCTTTAAATAATACTTGGGTTATTTAATTCAGATTATTTATATTGTATTTATAAAATAAGCTTATATTTTTATTCCATTAGCTTAATTAGTTCATGTCATGACGATTTTTTCCTTGAATACTTTATATCCATTAAACTCTCTTTTCATTCCTCAGTTGACTTTTAAATTTTCTAAAGTTCACATCATGGGTGTCAAAAATTGCACTCCATCAGGTATTTACTCTTTTTATTAAATTTCTTCTCATTGATTTTTTTTTTTCCAAATTATTATCGGAACTAAATAAAAATAATCAAATTAAATTCATAATTATTAGATGGCCCAATTCATTAAGAGCGAGATTTTTTTTTTAATATTGCATAGGATTAGGGATTCTTTGAATATTTTGTTCCTCTCTCTTGTTGCCTTTTATCCAGGTGGTACTCAGAGTATTTTCAGGACAAAGATTTAATTTCCTTGATCTGTAAATTTTTAATTTTGGATGGGAGGGAACAAATTTGTTCTTGTTGCCAATGTTTTGTCTTCTTGTCATGCACATCTTCAGAGATAAATCGTGTCATTTTTGACGATATTTTTGAATAAAAATCGTCATAGAATATATCAAAATACAATCACTTTTTTGATGAATGCTGGACCCGTGAGTTCATCTTGTTTTATTCTAAGATGTTCCTTTTCTTGGTCGGTTCTCTGGATGGACAGTGAGTTTTAAAAATAAATTATTTTTAGGGCGGGGGAAAAGGGGGTGGGGGGGGGGTTAAATTAATTTATTATAAGAAATTTTTTTTTATTATTAGTTTTACGCTGGAGGCCAATTTAGATCGTTTCGGCACAATTATGCCTTCTTCAGAACCTACAAAGAATTTTATTTTTTACAAATATCTAAGCCTAGGCCTATTACAAATACATGTAGATATTTATACTTTAATTTATAAAATTATTATAATCAAAGAGAGTGTCATATAATCTTTATTTTTGTTTATAATAATTTTATAAATTGAAATATAAATATCTATTTGTAATACATCTTTGTAAAAAAATAAAATTGTAGGTTCTGAAGAAGGCATAATTATCCGAAACGATGTAAATTGGCCTCCATCGTAAATCTAATATTAAAAAAAAACCTCTTATAACAAATTAATTTAACAGGAACAGGTGGATGTAGGCAGCCAGCAAAGAATAAAATTATATCGCCGACATTTCGCAACGCATTGTTCCCATTTTCAGAATAAATTGTTAAATGTCGGTTCATTATATTTTTTTATGAACCGACATGTATCATTAACAATTTATCGTCCTGAAGATGGGAACGATGCATTCCCGAAACGTCGACGATATTTAAATAAAGTTTTTATTCTTTACTGGCTGCCTACATCCACCTGCTCACTCAGCCATCGAATTTCTCCTTTTAAATTAATTTAAAAATAATTTATTCCGTCCAGAGAACCGACAGAGAAAAGGAATATCTTAGAATTAAACAAGACATTAATATTTTGATGACTCTATATACACACATTCTCATTGATTGTAGATTAATTTTCTCCCAATCTTAATATATTTTTTTTTTTACAATACCTTTAGAACTCCAAAATAGTTGCCTGCGAAATTCTTGGCATTTCGTTTGAACCCCCTCCGGGGCGGGAGCCACCTTGAGTAGAGGAGAATTTCATTTAATTCTATTAAATGCCAGTGGCGAGGTGTTCCTTGGCTCTTCTGTTTATCCCTTTTCTGAAACAGCCATCTAATTGGATGCTACGAATGACAAATTCTCTTTCTTCAATTTTGTATTTTAATTATTTATTTTTCAAAGTTCTCCCCCAAAGGAGGGACTTCTTTTATTTGCAACTCGGTAGAATTTCTTGAAATCTTCTTCAACCAACTTTTTTGTTATTTGTCGAGAGTTCCCTCTTGATTTAAAGTTATTAATTCCTAAAGTTAAGATTTCTTCCATAGGAAATGTATAGAGAAATATTTATGTATTCTTTGCAGTTGTGTATTCTTTGAATGTAAACAAATCCTCAAGCAGGCACTGGATTGGAATACGTAGTAATAATCATTTTCTTTGCCGATGGCCAAAAAAAAAAAAATTTCTTTTCATAATTTAGAAAAGCCGCAGGCGGGCCCGAGCCAGCTGGTGGGGGATCGAGGGGGGCTTAGCCCCCCTGTCTAGACGCCAGCCAGTTTCTCATAATTAAGAAAGGCGAGGGTCCTCCGCAGGCGGGCCCGAACTAGCTGGCGGGGGGTCCAGGGGGCGAAGCCCTCCTGGCTAGACGCGAAGCTCGCCGAAGGCGGGCGGCACGGCCAGTATATATATAATTCGCTAATGTCCGTCTGTCTGTCCGTCTGTCCGTTTGTCACACTTTATTTAGGCAACTTCCCGTTGAAATTTTGAAATGAAATTTTATATGATTAAAGAGGACCTTCTAGCAATTACAGGAAAATTATTTTCATCCTGAAATTCCTATAACTTTTTGAGTTATTAATTCTTAAAGTTAGGCTACTATTTCTCCCATAGGAAATGTATAGAGAGATATTTATGTAATCTTTTTATTTGTGTATTCCATGAATGTAAACAAATCCTCAAGTAGGCACTGAATTGGAATGGAATAATAATAATTTTCTTTTCATAATTAAGAAGAAAATATGAAGATTTTTTCCATTATAATCACATCACAGCCACAACCTCAAAAGCAACTATTATTATTAAGAAGAAAAGGCGAGGTTCCGCCGAAGGCGGGCGTCGCGGCTAGTTAATAATAATTTTTTTGCAAGTTGTTCAAACTTGGGATTTAATTGAAAATTATTATTATTATTTTTTTTTATCAAATTTTAAGTTGATTCTTTTCGTGATTGGCTCTTCTTCTTTGCTCTCCATGCTTATACTTTATTCTTAACGTGAATAACTTTATATTAATTCATTTGAGAAATGAACTTGATTAAACTTGTTAGATAAATCCCAGCAGTTTAACAGTTGATGAGTTCACTTGAGCTTTTTGTTGAAGTAAGGGCTGAGGGGCGAGGGGGGGAGGGGGGAACAAGTTCAACTTCTTGCCTACCTTTTTTAATTGGCCTCTCTTGTTAAATAACAATTCGAAATTAATTCTCGACATTTTTTTTTCTTATTACTATTTTATAGTCCTCTTTTTATAAAGCAAAAGATGAATTATTATAATTTTTTTTTTTTAATAATGAATTTTTCTTAGGAGTATAAAAAAAAATTAATGAATTTTTTACAAACTTTTCTCACGTTTTTTTTTTTTTTAATATTGCAAAATTCTATTATTAATTTTCTTAATAAAAAAAAAAAAAAATAGCAATCAATCAATATTATTGATAAACTGTCTAATATTTTTTTCCCATTTGTCTTTAATAGTAGTCCAATTGCGAAGAGCTTCTTTCTTTAAGGTGCGCGTCTCGAAAAACCGTTAAAACACGATTGACTCGAGGCGGCAAGAGATGGCGTTAGTGTTCCCCCATTGGAATACACGGAACTTGTTCCATTTCATTCTAGAGCTTTCCAGCTAATTAATTAAAGGCAAAAAATTAATTATTCTTTAACACAATGATTACTAATTTAATTATCTACAACTTATAGAGCTCTTTTTTTAAAATATCTTTTATTTAATGCGATTAATCTAAAAAAAAAAATTTTTTTTCGAAAATCAAAAAAAGGGCTTCTATTATTTGTAGATATTTTAAATAGCTTTAATTTAAATACTTCGTTAGTCCGGCCTCCCTCCTTGAATACTCCGCGATCATTTTAAAAACGAGAAATTTCTCCCATCCTAGTTGTAATTGGAGCTAAGTAAAATAGGGATCCAGATCTGAGAGCAAACGCCGGAACCCTAAACCCAATTCTGGCCAGAGCATCCCCGATCGCCCAACAGATCACAGATATTACCATAAATTAATTCCCTCCTTCTCTTGGAGAGACTCTTGATCTCGAAGATTTCAAGTAGTTTTGTTCATACCGTACATCTGTAGCAGGGAGACCGAATTTTACATAAAACAAGTGTTTTAAAAACTTTCTCTTGTTACCGTTATCTCTCTTACTAGCCCTGGACCCCCTCCAGCTGGCCTGCGGCCCTTATTATTTTTTTTTTTTTTAACACTTTTTTCACATTCACACAGTCTTTTCGGCAACTTAGGAGATATAAGACTTTAAACGATACTCGTATGTTTAATATATCTATTGGGGGTCCAGGCATTCTTATTTAAGCCATTGGCTATTCAAATGGCTTAAATAAAATCATCGGATTGCCTGGAATTCGAATCCCCGACCCTTGGTATACAAGGCAGGCGCGCTACCAACTACGCCAAGCCCGGGGTACGCCTTTTTTTTTTTTTTAATTATGAAAAAAATTTCATCATTACTATATTCCAAACCAGTGGCTGCTTGAGGATTTGTTTACATTATTCAAGGAATACACAAATGCAAAGAATACATAAATATTTCTCTATACATTTCCTATGGGAGAAATCGTAGACTTTAGGAATTAATAATTCAAAAAGTTATTGGAATTTCGGGACTGAAAATAATTTTCCTGTATTCCCTAGAAGATCCTCTTTAAGCATATAAAATTTCGTTTCAAAATTCCAACGGGAAGTTGGCCTAAATGGAGCGGACGGACAGACAGACGAACATTAGCGAATTATATATATAGATTATTATTATTTTGTTACACTATAAATTTTGAACGTTTTTAGAAAATTCTTGTGCCAGTTTTTCTTTATAAGGAACAAAAACAAAGTTGGACAAACATCTTCAAACTTGAACGCATCTCACACCAGATTTTTTTGTTTTTGCTATTGAATTTCGGCAAAGTTTTTTTTTTTTTTATTAGCTTTTTTTTCGGATATTTAGAGCCCGTTTGAATTGAAATGAATTTTAATCGCCTAACTTGTAAGATATCTTTGACCCTGAGGCGATCGACATAAGTTATAAATATTTTTATTAAACCATCGGGGGCATTTTTTTTAAAATAACTATAAAATTTCTTAGAATATAATTTTCCTTGCGATTCAAAAATTCTCTCTCTAATTAAAACAAATCTAAATTTACAATATATAATTTTAGATTTTAATCTGATCGGGAATTTAAGTCACGCAAACTAATCCAACATATTTTTTTTTTTTTCACCCCTTTCTCCTAATATCCATATATAGCAAAGGTGAGCAACCTTCTTGTGTTAAACTATTTTTAGGAAAGAAAAGAATTTGATCTTCGGTTTAACTGTAATTTATTTGTAGAAATTACAACGTTTCGGTCGACTCATTCTGTGGCCTTCTTCAGGTGCATTTACTAAGGTTTTTACATCTGTGACAATATGTAGATGGAATAATAACCTTTGTAATCTTAACTGAATTGTACCTGAAGATGGCCACAGAATGAGTGGCCGAAACGTTGTAATTTTTACAAAATAAAGCACAGTTAAATCAAATTCTTTTATTAATGATAACAACTATGAAAGCCTAAACTCCAACATTTTTGGGAAATATTATTTTAAATATAACTTTCAAAAATACAGATTTATCAAACAAAGCCTAACTCAAGATTTTGATGGATATACACGTTTTGGGGTATCCTGAATCCACATGGTCTGTATGTGAACAAAATATCTCAAGAACGAATGGAGCTAGGATGTTGAAATTTTATATTTAAGTTAGGCACTCCCATGAGACGTGACACGAAGCTTTTGAACAAAATCGGCCAAAGAATACTAGTACATTACTAATGTACTTTTTCAGTTTTTTTCAATTTTCTCAAAATTCGCTCCAACGATTTTGATTAAAATTCAAAAATCACTTCTTTTTTAGATGCTCTTTAAAATGTATATTCTCATTTTGTCATTGAAATCTTCTGAAGACCACTTTACTCTTGTACTCCATAGAAAAGATAAGAGAAATGGTTGCCATGGTAACAAAATATAAATATTTTCCCATGTTTATAAATTTTACATCTTGAATTCAAATGTACTGTGCTGTGAGAAACTAAATACATGTCGAGACAAAAAATCTGGTGTGACAAGCACAAAACACAACTTTCTCTTACCTTTTGTAAGAGAACTAAGTTGTGGGCTGTGCGACAGTCACACCAGATTGTATTTTTATTTATTTTTTTTAATTAAAAAACACTCACACTTTTTTCTCATTCACACAGTCTTTTCGGCAACTTAGGCCATATATGACTTTTAACGATACTCGTATGTTTAATATATCTATTGGGGGTCCAGACATTCTTAATTTAATTTATTTGGTATCCAAATGCCTTAAATAAAATCATCGGACTGCCTGGGGTCCGAACCCGCCACTTTTGGTATACGAGGTTAGCACGCTAACCTCTACACCAAAGCCCCGAGAGCCAGATTTTATTTATTATGCCCGTTTTATTTTATTTACCTTAGATTTACGTAATTGTCGGTGAATTTGTATCAAAAAATAAATGGCACAGTATCTTTTATTAAATTACATTTTACATTCCAACAGGTGTATCTGGATCAGCATTCTATAAATAAACTTTTTTCCATATTTCTGAAAATATTTTCATTAACATTGAAGGAATTCTAAATTAAAAAAAAAAAAAAAGAATTACTCATTTAATCTTAATAAAGGATGGATAATTTTATTATATGAAAGAGATGGCGTAGAGATACGCCCTGCTATTCAGGTCATGCAATAACATGGCAACATGATGTTGTTCTCTCTATTCATTCTTCAGTTTTTCCTCTTTTTCTCTATTCAATCAAGAACAAAAAGCCAAAGAGAAAGATAGAGAGATAATAGGCCTACGTGTTCATTGTCGAAAATATCTTTTGCTTACATTAGATTATAATGAATATATAAATATAATGGGTTATTTATAGCTATATCGCTATGTATTGGCTTATGTTTAATTAGGTTTGAATTTTAAATTATCTTAATAGTGCGCCAAAGCGGCCACCGCCCTTTGTAAAGTTCATCTCTTGGTTTAACTCTTGGCAATATCTTTTAACCTTTAATTTTGTTTTTTAATAACAAATAAACACTCTACTGTGAGATCTAATAAATTATATTAAAACGCAAAGAAGGTGGCAGCCAACTGGAAGGTAAGAAGTTTACTGCTTGGGATTTGAATTATTCTATTTATTTATTGAAATGCTCGTATATACGTATTACAATAAATAGAAGAAGAAAAATTGTTAAGGGGGAACGGGAGCGAAGGTGTTACGCATGTTTTTCCCGATAAGATGGCGTTGTCTGTCATAAAAAGTATGCCCAAATATTAAGTAATTCAAAAATTTGCCAAGAGATGTCAGAATGGTAGCTAATAATATTTAATGCATTTGGTTGATTTTCATTGATCTTTTAACAATAAATACTTTATAAATGTTATTATATATTATGTATCTTTTATAAAAGCATAAATATAGGCCAGATATAGGCCAAAAGGGGATCAGCTGTTAGACTAGCCTGCCATCTATTGCAAGAATGCTGAACTAATTTGACAGATGAATTTTAAATAAATCATCTAAGCTTATTTAAAAAATTTCTTAATTAATATGCGATTAAAATAACGGGCGAAATAAAGCGAAATTTAATGTGAACGAGGAAGATGAAGAAAAGATGAAGATGGGTTTTATTTTAAATCCATTGTGGTTGTTGTTAAGGGGGTTCAGAAGCGACGTCTAAACGTACTTTATAAAAAACTAGACTATTATAAGGAATTTTTCAATGAGGGTTTTTTTTTTAATGAATTGGGACATCGAGCTATAATTTTTTTAATGACTTATTGAAAAATTATCGTAATTAATTTTTTGGTTATCAAGCAAATACAAAAAAACAATCGCTCCCAATAATCTTTAATTTTTTTTTTTTAATTTAAAAATGAATTTATTGTTATTATTAATCACATATTAATTAAGAAATTTTTAAAATAAGCTTAATTTTAGATGATTTATTTAAAATTCAACTGTCAAATTAGTTCAGCATTCTTGCAATAGATGGCAGGCTAGTCTAACAGTCGATATAGTATTAGCCTATATCTGGCCTATATTTATATATTTTTATGCTTTTATAAAAGATACATAATAGATAATAACATTTATAAAGTATTTATTGTTAAAAGATCAATGAAAATCAACCAAATGCATTAAATATTATTAGCTACCATTCTGACATCTCTTGGCTAATTTTTGAATTACTTGATTTTTTAGGCGTACTTTTTATGACACATTACGCCCTCTTATCGGGAAAAACACCTTCGCTCCTGTTCCGCCTTAATCACTTATTGTAAGGGCAAGAAAGCTTCGCCATATTCCGTGACGCCGCCAGCCAGGGCCTAGCGGGGTTGCCGAAAGAAAAGAAACCCTACCACCGCTAGTTCTTTATAATATTTTTGTTAATACAATTTGAATAAAATGTTTCGGTTCATTAATTGTGAATTGATAGACACTCCTTTATGGAATCGAGGCTATAGAGTCATTTTATTAAAGAAATGCTAAGGGGCCACCTCCTTCCTCCTGGGGGGGGGGAGTCTTTCTTCTTTTCACAAGAATCACGCTCAAATAAATATTTATTCTAGTGCATAACATTTTCCATCCTGATTTTTTTTTTTATTGAAATATTGATATAATCAATATAACTTTTCTTTTCTTTTCTATTTGATTGTTTCTCCATTCTCAATGCGTTGTTTGGTGCTGGCGCCTGCTTTTTCTTTTTTCCCCCTTCTTGGGGGTTAAGTGCACCCGCCCTTATTTAAATCCATTAAATTTTATTCATTGAATATATCTATAAAATTATAGGTTCAAATTTGATTGTAGAAATTGAATATTTCTATTTTAATAAAATTGCCTAAAATATAGGCAACCCAATTGCCAGAGAAGTATTTGTGTTTGTATCTCTTCTCTTGGCAGGCGAATTCCGATATGGTAGAATTTTTTAACCCCTTTATTAAATTGGTAAAACATTTAATTATCGTAAATTAAAGGGTATTTTCTTTCTCGTCACATTTTCCTCTTTCATTTTCCAAGTCAATTACTAGCATCGTAGCTCATATTAACGATATAAATTACATTATTTGAGAGGAAAATTGTTTATCGATGGCTGCCGGCGGACGTTGTAGGGCTTAAATAGTGCTGCTCCTTTTCTTTCCGGCCAGGGCGGTTATTCATCTATTAAACATTTTATTTTATAGGCATATAAAGACATTGATTTATTTTACAAGGCGTATTTACGTCTCCTATCAAATTAACAATCATTCTTGGTATTGGGCGTTTTCACTCGGAAATTGACCTAAGTATTTATTTTAAAAGATAATACAATATGTAAAATCATATTTTTGGAACTTTTTTTTAACTTAAAATTTACTTTATGTGATTTTATAATAAGGAGAGGTTTGCGTGATGGATTATAAGAGTTTAAAAGAGGTAAAATAAAGAGCGAGATTTGGATAACGAGAACGAGAAAAAAAAATTTGTTTATTTATTTCAACAACGTTATTGTTACAACAATACTCAAACTAATAATATTGGCGCGCATTATTAACGAATAATAATAATAATAATACTCCAACACTTTAGCCTTCTGAATTCTACTTCCAGAAAAATGCAGGTGCATCCAGGGCTGCAGAGCAGCCTTTAAAAAAAATGACGCCAGCCCTGCCTGGATGCATTATAATTTTATCAAACATGAATTATTAATATTCTACAAAAATCAATAAAATGATATTTTCCTATATTAGCTACAGTATATATTGCAAATTTATATGTAAATTAGATTACAAATGTTTAAAGCATTTTGTTTATGATGAAACTTTTTATAATATTAATATTTTATAGGCTATATGTATAATTTTCACATTTAATATTTTAAAAAATATCTGGTTTGACTGTTGCACAGCACACAACTTTCTCGAAAGTTGTGTTCTTTGCTTGTCACATCAGATTTTTCGTGTCGACATATGTTTAGTTACCGCCGATAATATATTAGAATTCAAGATGTAATAAAATTTATAAACATGGGGAAAATATTTATATTTTGTTTAACCATTTCTCCTATCTTTTCTATGAAGTACAAGAGTAAAGTGTGCTTCAGACAGATTTCAATGACAAAATGAGAATATACATTTTAAAGAGCATCTAAAAAATAATTGATTTTTGAATTTTAATTTTTTTCGTCACATGGTCTGTCTGTCTCTCTGTCTGTCTGTGAACAAAATATCTCAAGAACGAAAAGAGCTAGAATGTTGAAATTTTATATTTAAGTTAGGCACACCCCTGGCACGTGACACGAAACTTTTGAACAAAATCGACTAAAGAGTACTAGTACTTTATTGATGCACTTTTTCAGTTTTTTTCGATTTTCTCAAAATTCGCTCCAACGATTTTGACTAAAATTCATAAATCAATTATTTTTTAGATGCTCTTTAAAATGTATATTCTCATTTTGTCATTGAAATCTTCTGAAGACAACTTTACTCTTGCACTTCATAGAGAAGATAGGAGAAATGGTTGCCATGGTAACAAAATATAAACATTTTCCCATGTTATAAATTTTACATCGTGAATTCTAATATATCGGGGGAAACTAAATATATTTCGACACGAAAAATCTGGTGCGACCAGTCACACTAGATTTTTTTAGTCGTTTCTATAATTCAATACAAGATCTGTATAGAAATCGATGTATCCGAAGCCAGTTGAAAGATTTTATTTAAAAACATAATAATCGCCCTGAAACAAATGTAAATGGCACTCCAATAATGCTATGTTTATTTATTGTTTAGGGATGTCGTTGCTCGCCAATACGACATCTGATGAGGTTGTGGGCCTCTCACCGGTGACTCTGGGCGACGAATGGAGTCGCGTCGTCCGCCTCCTCCTGCTCTCCACTCTGGCCGTCTTCGGCAGTATAGGCAACGTTTTTATGATCAGTTCGGTTATGATTGAAGATCACTTAAAGAAAAAAGGTAGTATCTCTTTCTTTTTTAAAACTACCGATTATTCTCCCTCAATTCCTATATCATATTAACTATGAATGGTGGCAAACTACATTAGTCGTCTTAGAAAATGTGCAGGGATTCATTTCACGATTTTATGTAGTAAAAATATCTTATAATATGCCTTCAAACTAGGGCTGGGGTGTCGGTTTCGGCGAATTTAAGTGGTGTCGCTAATCCTGATTTGCTGGTGTCTATGTCGACATAATTCTTAAAAAAAAAAAAAAAAAATAGGGGAAGAAAAATTCCTCTAAAGCCCAAAACTGTACTAGAAGAAGTACTTAGAATGTAAAATACTGATTTAACTCCTAAAGATATTTGTGATTTATTAGTTAGCTAACTTCAGAAAACTTGAAACCAACTATTTATGGTAGACTGCGGAACTCTGAAAATCGACTTGGACAATTCACTAAAATAAGAGAAATAGAAAAATTAATTTTATAAACTTTTTAAAATGAAATTCGTCTGATAGTATGACTTCTGAATCACGAGTGAACCAGGATGTCAGGAGTTGCCAAGAACCGCTCAAAGCTCGAGTCAATGTTCTGTTGAAGGCCGGAAGAATCGGTCGAAACGTCGACATTTGTATTATGAAAAATAAAGCGGAAAAAGAAGAATTTTTTTTCTTTATTTCCTTGCAGCTGCTTTATTTCTCCTTATTATAAAAGGGGTCGTCCACATATTACGTAAAGCGTTAGGGGGGGGGGGGGGGGTCTGGACAAAACGTTACTAATTGTGACATGGGGAATCCGGGGATTTCTCTAAGTGTGACATCACAATTCAAAGTTGAATTTATAAAATTTTTCGAGTTTGAATTTATTAAAAAAAAAAAAACAAGTTTCGGTTTCGGGGGGGGGGAGGGGGGAGTAGTTCTATGTTTTGACATAACATTTGTTTTGGGTTTGTTTACATATGACTAGCTGTGACAGGGGGGGGGCGGGGGAGAATATCCTCAAAAAAGGCGTGACGTATTATGTGGACGACCCCAAATTAATAAATATCCATCAAATTAAATGAAAAATCCGATTATTAAAAATTACATTTTTAATTTATCTTTTCAAAAAAAAAAGGGGGAACAAATATCCACACAAAAAAAAAAATTTCTGATGTAGCATATGAATAAAAATTTGTTCTTTAAGTTGTATTAAAAAAAAAAAAATTGTTTCCATTTCCATTTCACCTAAACCGATATAAATTATTATAATAGATTTCCTTTAAATGAATCGATATTTCTTTATATTTGATGCTAATCGTTTGACCTACTCATAACCACCTCTATTTTGGACTCAAAACTTTGCTGATGTATATTTTAAAGGCAAAGTTACATCAAGAATATGATTAATTAATTTGTTGATGTTATATAATTCTTTTAATCTCAACTCAAACTTAAAAATTTGTTACAAATTGAAAATTATTAGATAAAAACCTGGTGTGACTGTCTCACAGCACACAACTTCTTCCTCTTAACTTCGGTAATCGAAGGTTGTGTTCTGTGCTTGTCACACCAGATTTTTTGTGTCGACATATATTTAGTTCCCGACAGTACGGTACATTCGATTTTCAAGATGTAAAATTTATATGTGAAAATATTTATATTTTGTTACCATGGCAACCATTTCTCCTATCTTCCCTATGAAGTACAAGAGTAAAGTGGTCTTCAGAAGATTTCAATCGCAAAATGAGAATATACATTTGAAAGAGAATCTAAAAAATAATTGATTTTTGAATTTAAAAAAAATCGTTGGAGCAAATTTGAGAAAATCGAAAAAAACTGAAAAAGTGCATCAGTAAAGTACTAGTACTCTTTGGTCGATTTTGTTCAAAAGCTTCGTGTCACGTCCCAGGGGGGTGCCTAATTTAAATATAAAATTTCAACCTCCTAGTTCTTTTCGTTCTTGAGATATTTTGTTCACAGACAGCACACAGACACACAGACCATGTCGCGAAAACCACTTTTTTGGATTCAGGGGACCTCAAAACGTGAAGATCCATCAAAATCTCGACATCGAATTTTTGACATGAATCCAATACTTTCTCTCTATATATATTATAATAACATATATAGAGATAAGAGAAAGTAAAAAATTTGTTTTATATTCTATAGTGATTTTTTTTTTTATATATATTCGCCTCGGGAATCATTTATATTGATTAATTTAAAATTTAAAATATATTCCCCCCTGAGCTCATCTAATAAGACAGACAAACAAAGCCATGAATGGGATAAATTACATCCCTTTATTGGCCTATACATCTTTGCTTCACTCTAAATGTGAAGAGGGGTCATCGGACTTTATCGCCTCCCTCGATCGATAGCATTCATTCCTCACAAACATTTCAACAATTTATTATACTAACTTTTATTCACGATCGAGACTTATTTACGTATTTTATATATGTTTATAATCTTAAAGAAGAAAAGTTATATCAAAAAGAAAGAATAATATCATGCGATTTTTAAAGAAATAAGTTTAAAAACATGAAATATACTATTTTGTAAAGTGCGGATGTTGGGTCAAAAAATTATATTA
>JAKCPI010002716.1:0-29172 GCA_023213315.1 Euborellia annulipes
TCTCCGATGGAAAATTTAAAAGTGCAAATATTACTATAAATATTAATGGCCTGTTTGCGTCGGCGGCAGTATAATAATATTTTGTTGACACTGCTAGGGTTTGATGTTATTGTTTTGTCCTTGTTCTCCCAATTGAACGCAAATTAGGGAAGTCGCTATGGCCTGGGAACTCCGTTTATGGGGGAGCCTATCTCTCTCTCTTTTATACTCTATCTCTTTATAAAGGCGGTACATGGAAGAGGGGAGAGGGAAAGAAGATCGAATCTCGCGGATATTGCGCCCCTCCTTGTCGGTCGTGTCTGTCATTATTTTTCAAACTTGCAAATATATCATCAATAGGAAAATATTTTTAATTAAGAAATATAGGGACCTATAAAGTAAGCAAATGTTTAGCTGTTCTAGCCGGGGGTAAGTAATATTAAGTAAGTTCTTTTACTCCTCCCTCTGCTTCCACCCAACAATAGAGTAAAGCAACAGCTACCGAGATCGTTAGGGTGAACAAATGCCAAGCACAGCGGAAGCTCGGGTGGGTGGCCCTCTGGAAGTGGAACGTCCCTTTGCAGTGGATTATAATTAAAACATAAATATATACAATAAACGCCTGATAGGCTTCGAGGTCAGAGGAGAAAAGAAATAAAACACCCCGCTCTTCTTACGTAAGCATTTATTTCTTCTTTCTCTGTATACTGTACATATTCCGGCACGTAGCTAGGAATTGGGGGCTGGAGAGACCTAAGCACTTCCCTCTCCTCCCGAAATTATTATATTTTCTAAATTTAAAATTTTTTTCACTTTTTTTCTCTTTAAAATGTATATTCTCGTTTTTGTCATTGAAATCTTTCTGAAGACCACTTTACTCTTGTACTCCATAGAAAAGATAAGAGAAATGGTTGCCATGGTATCCAAAATATAAACATTTTGCACATAGACCAACTTATAAATTTTACATCTTGAAAATCGAATGTACCGTACTGTTGGAAACTAAATACATGTCGACACAAAAAATCTGGTGACAAGCACAGTACACAACTTTCGATTACCGAAGGTAAGGAGAAAGTTGTGTGCTGTGAGCCAGTCACACCATATTTTTAGATTTTTTTTTTTTTTTAAAACACTCACACTTTTTTCTCATTCACACTCAGACTCACACACACATTCACACAGTCTTTTCGGCAACTCAGGCCATATAAGACTTTTTACGATATCCGTTATTGATAAATATACATATATGGGGTCCAGGCATTCTTATTTAAGCCATTTGGTATCCAATTGGCTTAAATAAAATCATCGGACTGCCTGGGGTTCGAACCCGCGACGTTTGGTATATGAGGTTAGCACGCTAATCTCTACGCCATGCCCCGAGGGCATATTTTTAGATTAAAATTCACATAAATCAATTATTATTTAGATGTCCTCGGGGCTTGGTGTAGGGGTTAGCGTGCTAACCTCGTATACCAAAAGTCACGGGTCGGACTCCAGGCAGTCCGATGATTTTATTTAAGCTATTTGGATACCAAATGGCTTATATGGACCCTGTTACGCATTAGTGTGTCAAGCGCCAGCTACCGAGTTTTGAGAAAAAAAACATAAAGTTTTTTGTTTTGATTAGATTATATATAATTTTTTTTTGTCAAATGTGCAAGTAACATTAAATATAATTTTTTTTTTGGACATATTTCATAAAAAATACTACTAATTATAGCATTTGAAACAATATTCCGTGATTAACTCAATTTTTATTTTTTTTTTGGCGCTTGACACACTAATGCATAACAGGGTCCAAATAAGAATGCCTGGGCCTAAATATATATATTAATCAATAACGGATATCGTCAAAGTCTTATATGGCCTGAGTTGCCGAAAAGACTGTGTGAATCTGTGTGGGAGTGTGAGTGTTAATGAGAAAATAGTGTGTGTTAAAAAAAAAAAATTATTATTTAGACCCTCTTTTTAAAAAGTATATCAGTAATATTTTGGGACAATTGTTTGAAGTACACTTTGCTGATGTAATTCAGTTTTTTATTTTCTTTTTATTAATTTGATGAATATAATAAAAATAGAAAATAATTTAATTGTTTTTTACTTTCTCTTTAATATTTTTTGCACGATTTTATTATTTCGGAGAATAATGGGGGATATTGTTTGAAATCAGGTTTTATTTTTAGACGATGGATGGACAGTCAGCTTCTTCTTCACTCTCTTTGTCACTTGCACTCATGATCTTCCCTCTCCTTCTATTTGGGTGAATAAATCTCAATGCATTAATCCAATACATTTTATTTATTTTTTACTTATGAAATTCAAGTGGCCAAGTTTGAAACTAAGGTGCTATGGAAAACTAAATATATCTCGACACAAAAAATCTGGTGTGAACAGCACGGTACCTTTCGGTAAGAGAAAGTTGTGTGCTGTGCGCCAGCCACACCAGATTTTTTGTTTTGCGGACCATTTGGCGCCACTTTGTGAATAGCGCTCGGTGTATGCCCCCCCCCTCCCCTTGCTATGCCACTGGCGCGGGGCGCCAAAAGCTTGAGCCTGGGGCGGGGAGAGGGGTGGCGAGCTCCCCCCTTCGCCCTTATCTGGATACGCTACTGCTTGGTTAGGTTGGAAACTTTTTCAGGCCACCCACGTATATGGTTCATTCAATATAGTGATTCAGTCATTTTCTTCATTTAAAGGTTACTTTTAATTTTAATAGTATTCGTTCTGATTTCTTAAAAACACATAAGGGCTGCGATTGCATTTTATAAATAATCGGAGATGATAATGTACTCATTAATGAATCACGACTAAATCTGAATTATAATTCAATTGACTTGTATTTTTATTTTCTCTTACTTTTATATTTAATATATAGAGAGAAAGTATTGTTTTAATAAATAACTTGTATAAATAATATCAATTTTACTCACTTTTAAATAATGAGAGATGAAATGAAACTCTTCTCATCACACGCATAGGTCCATAAACAATAGCAAACACAATTTAACACTAAGCATGCTCACAAAGAACTAGCAAAGGAAAAGATGACAAGGTTACTCCAGGGTCATTCATTATAGATGACGTAACAATTTTGCCTGCTTCTGTTTAGTCAAATCAGATGTTGATCCGCACCTGCAAAGATTACGAAATCATTTATATTATTAATAAATAATTTTTTTATTTTTATTCAAATAGGAAAAAAAAAATACAATCGTTTAATAAGGTAGTTTTTAATTAGCTTAAAGGCGCCCATTCAAAATATCAATTCTCAAAATTTACTCATACGATTATTGATTTAGAGAAATAGTCTTAATTTTTAATTACTAACATGGTTAAGAAATAAAGATGTTAATAATTTAATATTTTTTTTGCCTCCAGGCTGTATATCAACCAGTTATTTTTTTCTTTTTACAAATCAGGCTTACTTATTTATCTGATTTAAATTTGAATTTAAAACAAAGAGCGCAGTCACAGAGTATACAAATAAAGTCGAGTCTCGAATCGACGCGATCTCTTGCGAATCCAATCGGAATTAAAGATAAAAAAATGTCTGAAAATGTCATTTTAATTACAATCAAAAGTAAAAATATTTATAATTAATCAATAAAAAATTAATTTGTTCGTTTGCTTTAGGTAAGAAAAAAGAAATTTTCTGATTTCTTAGCAATAGCCTAGCATTAAAGAATTTGTTCTTTTATTATTGTAAGTAGTTTTCAAAAGCTAATAATATTTTCGTATATTTTCAATACTTTTTATACTTTTAGATAAATTGTTCCTTGTCTTAATTAAGAAAATTTCGAGAAAGCACATTCTTTTTTCACCCCTCATTTGGTTTCTGTCGAGGACCATTCGCTCCATCGGAGGAAACATCTTCGCCTCGACTATATTTTGTCGGTTCAGGATTTGTTGGCTCTCTATTCATTAATTTCATCGCCGTCGACCACGAGGCCAATTAACTAACTTGTAAACTGCATTTTTAATTTCTTTCAACATTTAAGTACATCTAAATAATATACTTTAATATTTATTTATTCATTTATCTATTCACAGATTTAACCCCAATTATATTCTCAAATAGACAGTCTGGATGATCCACCATCAAATTAATTAATCAAATTCCATGAAGATAATGTTTTCTTAGTGAAAAAACGGCATGTCTTTACATTTCAAACAAACGAGATAAACTTAAAAAGAAATTAATTACACAAATTGAAGAAAACATGAGGTAGGCCTACTTTCTTACATGTGTCATATTAGAAAAAATTGAATTAAAGTATTGGATTTTTTTCGTCCCAATTTTTGAAACAGTTTTACATAACATTTATTTAAAAGTTCCTAAACAATAATAATAATACCTAATCAGTTTTTATAAAATTGCTCTCCTCGCCTTGAGTGATGCAAAATTGTCAATGAATAGACTACTTTCCTCTTGAATTCTGTTTTCGCAGATAGAACAAACACCCAGACTTGATAAAGTGTTCTGATTTTAAGATTTGTTCTTAAAGGGTCCAGGGGGAAAAAAATTTCAAGAAAATGATTTTTTTTAAATAATTTTAACGATGAAAATTATTTTTTTATTAGAATTGTAAGGTAGGAGCGCAAGAACCAGGGCCCCCTCGGATAGCCGGGCCCCGAAAATATAGTCCCCCCTGTCCCCTCTGTCTGCGGCCCTGCCTAGACCCAAATATTTAGTAGAAAAATTATTTTATACGACTTCCTGGGATCTTAAACCCCCAGCCGGATATGTTCAGTGAGGGTCAATATGAAGTCCCACCCATGCGTTTTCTACTTGTGATTATTTCATTGTTTTTATAAAAAGAAAAAGAAAATCTTTATTGGAAATTTTCTAAGTTTGAACCATGAAAGTTTCCATTAAAAAATATATGCGCTTAATTTTTTTTTAAAAACAATGAAATAATCACATGTAGAAAACGCATGGGTGGAACTTGATATTGTCCCTCATTGTGTGGGTCCCGCGGTGTGGGGTCGGTGGACCTTATTCTTCCCCTCCACTCCCCCCTATCCAATGCTGTTGTCTCCGACAGGCCAAGCTCGGTCATGTCTCTCTTGACTCGATGAAGCCAAGTCATCCTAGGTGCTCCTCTTCATTGTCGACTCAGGCCCCATATCGTTCGCCGTCCTTGCCACGCCACTACTCTCTTGGCATACGACATGACGCCATTCGCGCATTTTGTCAGTGATTGGCGCAAGGGCGGATCCAGAGGTGTTTCTCGGGGGGGGGTAATCTGGTGTGACTCGTCGCACAGCACACTATTTTTTTTTAATTTCGGTAATTTAAAAGCGCATTCTGTACTTGTTTGCCAGAATATAAATACACATCAAATTTTTAAGTATTAATTTTAAAAATTTTACATTAAAAATAAATTTTTTTGCGAAAAAAAGGTATTTTTTTCGAATCTCGGGGGGGGGGCGGTAATTACCCCCTTTCCCCCCCCTTGTATCCGCCCTTGGATTGGCGCTATATACATATATGGGGTCCAGGCATTCTTATTTAAGTCATTTGGTATCCAATTGGCTTAAATAAAATCATCGGACTGCCTGGGGTCCTAACCCGCGACGTTTGGTATACGAGGTTAGCACGCTAACCTCTACACCAAGCCCCGAGGGCATCAACAACTTGAAAATTTACAAATGTAAAAATGATGACCGTTTTTTTTTTTTTTTGACAGGTTATAGGGGTGCGAGAGAATATAAGACTCAAAGAGATGCCGATTACTGAAAAGGTTAAGAACCGCTGTTTTAAACACAGGAACAAAACGTGCGTGCCCAAAAATTTATATTCAAAATAATTACATCACTTTAACAGAAAATATATTATACAAGGAACCGACCAAGTGGATAATGTAAGGTATGCTCTTTTTTTTATTTCCATGGTTACAAAAGAGAACTGATTTTTCTTTGATTTGTAAAATGTTTTAAATCTTTTCAGAAATACTCCTTATAGAAAAACAAAACAAAACACCAAAGATACACCTTTGAATCAGGAAAAATGATACCGTTAACTGTTATGACTGAATCTCCACCGATCTTTGAATTCTGATATAATAAGGTAATTAAAGAAATATTTTGATTTTTTTGACTGAAGAGACTGAAGACAAACATTAGTACTTCATTTCCACTCTAATTTACAAAGAAAAGTCCCTTTGTGTGTCAATATTAAAGCATCCACTTGCATTTTCTCATTTGATTATTTCATTGTTTTTATAAAAAAAGAAGATGGAAATCTTTTCTTTTTATAATAGGTTAGATTTGAAGTTTTGAAGATTGTGGGTATTGGGAAAATATAGGCATGTACCACTCTCCGGAGGGGAGGTTCGAACCCGGACATTTGAGGGCAGAATTTTAACTGTTAGCAGATTTGTGTTATATATTGAATCCATAAAATATTGTATCAAATTTTTTTTTAAATTCGTTTAAGGTCTTTTTGGCATCTGAGGCCATTTAGACCTCTATTTATTTCATTTGGTTAGTATCCAATTCAATGCGAATCCTTCACCTTTGGCACCTCTAAGCCATAGGTCAAGGGCATTGCATCAAATTTGAATGTATTCTATAAATTGGGTTATTCCACAGAATTCCAGATCGGGAATTATGGAAAATAAAAATTAAAGTGTCGGACTAAGCCGAGCGTACAACTTTGCCCACCCATTATTCAAAGAATAACCCAACGCGTTTGTTTATTTGTTTTGATTTTGCTCTGTTGCTATACTAATTTTTTTTTTTAACACTCACACTCACACTCAAACACATTCACACAGTTTTTTCGGCAACTTAGGCCATTGACAAGTTGTCTGGCAATAAAATTACTGTATAATAAAGTAAAATAGTTTATTTTAATTGCCGTGAACTCCATTATACGAATTTAAAAGAAGTAAACCTCCAATTATAAAAATTATTTAAAAAAAACTTGGTTCAAATCGTTATTTGAATGTATTTTAATCACCCAGTTTTGATTTGACGCAGATTTATTAATAATGAGTTTCCGGGCGAGCACATTCTTACGCAACGTATTGAGTTACGTACTGAGGCCATGAGTGATGCTGCTCATTTTTATTTTAATAGCACCGTCAACAACAAAACAACTTAACGTAAGATTGTGCCCCGCAAACGAACGTATTCATTACTATTATTATCTGCGGTGAAACTCACTCGCGTTGCACTGCGGTCCGACTACACATTTACACTCCTATCAAAACAGAGATCATGAGGGCAAATCAGAGAAAGGAGTACAGTGAGGGACAATAAGTCCCACCCATGTGTTTTCTACTTGTGATTATTTCATTATTTAAAAAAAAAATATTATATATTTTTTATTGAAAACTTTCATGGCTCAAACCTAGAAAATTTCCAAAAAAGACTTTCATTTCTCCGAAGCAAGTCCAATTGCGCATACTTGTCAGCCAAGCCAAAATACTCTGAAAATAAATCAAGATAATTTTTTTTAAATTGTTTTGTCTTCTTTGAATATAACACCCTCTTCAGCGGTCCAAGAATAGATCTACTCGTTTATGTGTGTTTGATTTTCATTTTCTTTTATAAAAACAATGAAATAATCATAAGTAAAAAACTCATGGGTGGGACTTGACTTAGACTGTAATACCTCCCTCACTTTTCAAATTAGTGATTAAAAAAACAATTATAACAAGCTTTAGATCTGCTTGGTTAGGACAGTTTAGACGGGCTACTTATAAAATGATTTTCTTTTTTAGATGGGCAAAAACCTCTGGATTTTATACTGAAGCTGCAACTGGATTCCTCTCGATGATTGTGGCTGGCATTCTTTAATATTTCGTCTCTGCAACTACGTTCAAACAATGAACTCAACTCAACAGGTAAATTGTTTTGTTTTCTATCCAACAAAATGTGCAATGCCAAAAGATGTTATTTGTAATATCCTGCTTTCTGTAAATTAAGTGCAGATGGATGAAATTATTATGTGTAATGTCAGACGATCAAAAATTCTGACTGCAGCCTATATGATATTTTGCCTCTTTGACTGTCGAGTTTATTCTAATAGTGAATCACAACCTACTCTTTTGCGGTAAAGTCACTGAGATGACTCTGATGAGAATTTATTCTCAGAGAACTAACTAGCAACTCACTAGAGTTCAAATATTCTTTGCCGTCCCCGGGTTTGGCGTAGTAAGTAGCGTGCCTACCTCCTATACCAAACGTCGCGGGTTCGGACCCAGGCAGTCCGATGATTTTATTTAAGCCATTTGGATACCAGATGGCTTAAATAGAAATGCCTGACCCCACAATAGATATTTTCTCTACAACGGCTATCGTCAAAAGTCTTATATGGCCTAAGTTGCCGAAAAGACTGTATGAATGTATGTGTGAATGTGAGTGTGAATGAGAAAAAAGTGTGAATGTTTAAAAAAAAAAAAAAAAAAAAAAAAAAAAAATATTCTTTGCCAACAAAACTGAAAGCAGACATTAGCGAATTATATATATATAGATTCTTCCCGACTATAGATTTTTGAATGAATAATGAACATTTTCAAGATGAGTCTATTATTTATAAAAATAAACTTATTCAAGAGTTTGTTATATTAATTTTGTTTTTATTAACATACAAACCCCAAACATTAATTTGATTTTCTCTTATAACAAACTCCCTTTGTATAATAATAATTTAATATAAACTTGAAGGTAACGCCTGCATCCTCCTTTAATTGAGACATTCCCTCCCTACACTTGCACAAACTAATTATGAAGGACACTATAACCACCCATGTGATCAATATATATTTTAAATACATAAATAATATCCGGAAACGAACCATTTCATCATCATAGCTGGCATATTAAATTGCCTATTAATCTAGTTGCATTGTATTATGTTATAAATAAGAGGGTTGCTGCATTTAGGGAATTAATATGTCATGTTGTATTTATACACTACCACATATCTCATACCCTTTTCCAATTCGAAAATACATTAAAAAAAAAAGTCGCTCTTGTTAATGAATTCAAGCTTAATCACAATTGAGGGAGGACATACAATAGGCTTGTGTCCCCCCCCTCCCCAAGATTAATGGATGCTGGGACGTTTGTCGCACTCACTGTCACATTGCGACAGGTGGGAAGAAAATAATCTCGAGTGACAGACATACACGAATGGTGGTGGAGGGGAGAAAATTGCTAGGAAATGTTTTCCTTCTCAAACATTCGTGTCTGTTTATAAAATGAGTTTTACTTAATTTTTACCTTGATATATTTCACTAAACAAAAGGTTAGTTGTTTATTTAATGATATATTGCAGTTTGTTGTCAACAAATAATCCGTTGATTTATTTAATTTAATGTTTATGTAACTAACTTAAAACTTTTTGTCCATCTCCCTTGTCATAGAAATGTGGCGGTGTTTTAGAATTAAAATTTTGATTGTAAATTAATAGGTATTTAGAAATAAAAATCTGATCTTGTTTGATCTTTTTTGTTTTATGTTCAAAGAAGTAATACTTTACTTATATATATATATATATATCGACGTTCTAATTAGCAAAGTGCCTAACTCCATTTTTGTTTATTTTTCAGGTGAGCCAAAAAACATTTCATTGTCATTGTTAGAGCCATTGTTAAACACTTTTCGAACTGAAAAATTTGAATTACGCCCTTACCCAGTTCAGGACATAAGGAGAATGATATTTTTCAACAGAAAATACAAAAAATGATTTTCGAAAAAAAGTGGAGTTAGGCAATTTTCTACTGAGAGCGTCGATATATACGTGTATATCGCAACGTTTTTGAAGAGTTCAAGAACGGGGAGGACGAAATCAGGGAGAGTATCTGCTCGCAAAAAATAAAAAATAAAATTTAAAAAAAAAATATAAATTATAATTTATTAAAATAAAATATCATTTGGCAATTTTATTTGAAAAATATTAAAAAAAATAAAATAAAAAGGTATAAATAATGATGGCTGGCGATGTCTTCTGATGGGATGTTTCGGTCGCATCAGGCCGACCTTCGTCCGAAACGAAAGTGAAGGACGTCTCTCGGCAAATCGATTCCAGTGGGACCGTCTCTCGGCCCGAAGACCAAATAGGTGGTGTTGACTGGCTCCAGCACCAAGTGAGAGGAGATGTTGACGACGGCTTTTCGGTCGGCAACCGAGAGATATAAAATATTGGCGGTCTCGCAGCCCGCCGTCAAGTGATGTTGGATGTTGGTTGTTTCACATCCCGCCAGAGTGGTATATTTGAAGATAGTATTGGCTTCACAGCCCGCCAGAGAATGAATTAGCGGCCCCACAGCCCGCACTCGAATATCTTCTCTCAAAAGGGGAAGGGGAAAAAGGATTAATTTTATTTAAAATCTTTCAAATTAAATTCCAAAAATAATTCCTTTTCTCTATAATTTTATATATAAAAATTTATATTAAAAATGAATTAAAATTAAATAAAAAAACAAAAACGATCCCCAGGGATCGATCTCTATCTATACTATATATACTTAACATTCTAAATGATGCTATAAATTTTGGGATTGTTCAATTCATATTATGAATCTTCTGTTAAATTTATGAGAGCAAATTGTATTCCTTATCTCCTCGTTCTTCCTTACTCTTAGATTAGATTGTACAGTGAGGGACAATATTAAGTCCCACCCTTGCGTTTTCTACTTGTGATTATTTCATTGTTTTTATAAAAGAAAATGAAAATATTTTTTGGAAATTTTCTAGGTTTGAACCATGAAAGAGTTACCATTAAAAAATATATAATATTTTTTTAAAAACAATGAAATAATCACATGTAGAAAACGCAAGGGTGTGACTAAATATTGTCCCTCACTGTACTTTTAAAAGACAGATGGTCTGTCAAAATTGAGTAAATATTTAGGAGGTGTATAGTTGAATGTTGATACTCAAATGAGATAAAAAAAAGCAAAGCAGCTTACTTTATCGTCAAACCAGGACCGACGTTTCGGTCGCATATGGGACCATCTTCACAGTGCCAGGTTAATGTCTGAAAACATATAATATATCCTCGCCATGGGCATACACAATTGTAAATGGCTCAACCATGTTAAGGCCCAAAAACAGATTCAATCTCTGATTTTGGGCATTAACATGGTTTAGCCATTTACAATTGTGTATGCCCATTATAACTTGGAGAAGATATATTATATGTTTTCAAACATTAACCTCACACTGTGAAGATGGTCCCAAATGCGACCGAAACGTCAGTCCTGATTTGACAATAAAGTAAGCTGCTTTGCTCATTCTTTCTAACTAATTTGAATAAATATTTATCACTTATTCGTTCTCCGTATTTTTAATATCAATATTATTGTTATAAATAGAGGCCGGATTTATGGACACCAAAAATGTTAAAAATAGGCTATTAAAAAGACATTTTAATACAAAGGCGTTATTTGCATATTTAATGTTTAAACAAAAGAAATTTTTTACTTTATCTTACCTATGAATATATGTACTATATACACTCGCGGACAAAAAAATCGAGCCACCTATTTTTTTTTTTTCAACTTCACTTATCTCATAGTCAAGACATCCGATTGGATTAAAATTGGTGTCATTTTTTAGGTAATTTATTGCAATTTAATAATAAAAAAAACTGTTTCATTTTGTTTTAAAACTTTTTGATTTATTGAAAAATAATACAAACATAAGAAAACTTGGTTATTCGAGATTATGAATAATTTCATTATTTTTAAAAATAAATCTCATTTTATTTTTAATCTTGAAACAAATCAATTTAAGTTAATATCAGAAATTTAGAAAGAGCATAAAGCACACTTTATTTCCAACTTAACATGGATACACCACCCGTGGTTGCCGCACAAGTTGTTGCCTTAATTCAAAGCGGACTTTCACAGCGTATTGTGGCACAAGAATTAAATTTAACTCGTTCATCGGTTCAAAGAATTTAGCAACGATATAATGAGACTGGATCTCATCACCGTCGCCCCGGGTCTGGAAGAAATCGTGTTACAACTCACATAGACGAACGCTAACTGTACTGCGCGATCGATGGTTAAATGCAATTCAAATTCGACAGAGACTACAGGACGCCCGGGGTGGCTGTAAGTTCACGTACTGTGAGACGAAGGTTGCATGAACAAAATCTTAGGTCTCATAAAGCTGCAACTAGCTCAAAATTGACCACAGACCATCGCAAAGCCAGACTAAGATTCGCTCTGGAACACGTTGATTGGACTCTGGAACAATGGACCAGAGTTCTTTTCACGGACGAATCAAGAATATGTCTCCACAGCAATGACAAACGACAAAGAGTCTACCGACGCCCAGGAGAGCGATATGCCCCTTGTTGCATAACCGGGACGGTCAGTTTCGGAGGTGGTTCCATAATGGTATGGGGTGGAATATCCTTAGAAGCTAAAGCAGATCTTGTTTTTATTGATGGGGAGCCAATCCAAATAATCGGAGAGGACTAACGGCTATTCGCTATACTCAGGAAGTTCTTGAAAATCATGTAATGCCCTATGCTGGCTTTATCGGCGAAAACATGTTGTTTATGCATGATAATGCAAAACCTCACAGTGCTAAAATCGTGAAGTGTTATCTTCAAGAGGTCGGCATTCAAACAATGGAGTGGCCAGCACGCAGCCCGGACCTGAATCCTATAGAACATCTTTGAGATGAGTTAAAAAGAAGAGTTCGAGCCAGAAATACCTCTATAGAAACGATTGCTGGGCTAAAATTTGCGTTGGAAGAGGAATGGCAAAATATCCCACAGGATGCCATCTTTGGTTTAATTGCTTCAATGAAATCAAGAATGCAGGCAGTTATTAAGGCACGAGGGGTCAATACAAGATGTTGAAGTTACATTTTTCAACACAATATTTTTTAATCTTAAGAAATAATGAAATTATTCATAATCTCGAATAACCAAGTTTTCTAATGTTTGTATTATTTTTTAATAAATCTAAAAGTTTTAAAGCAAAATGAAACAATTTTTTTTTATTATTAAATTGCAATAAATTACCTAAAAAATGACACCAATTTTAATCCAATCGGATGCCTTGATCATGAGATAAGTGAAGTTGAAAAAAAAAAATAGGTGGCTCGATTTTTTTGTCCGCGAGTGTATATAGAGAGAGAAAGTATTGGATTAATGTCAAAAATTCGTTGTCGAGATTTTGATGGATATACACGTTTTGAGGTTCCCTGAATCCAAAAAAGTGGTTTTCGCAACATAGTCTGTCTGGGTTCAATTTAAAGTAGGTCTATGAAGGAATTGAGCTAGGAGGTTGAAATTTTATATTTAAGTTAGGCACCCCCTTAGGGCGTGAAAATAAGCTTTTAATCAAAATCGACCAAAGAGTACTAGTACTTTACTGATGTAGTTTTTCAGCAGTAGCGTAACTAGGTAACAGGTATTACCATGGTCAATGCTCTGCCGAATTAAAATCAATGATCCCACCCAATGCAACATATTCACGGAACACAAGAGAGGCATCGTCCCAGCATCCCAATGCTGTTCAGATCACGACTAACAGAGCAAATCAATTTCATTCTTTCATTGTCACCATGACCTCCCGTGATTGGAACAAGCTCCCTGCGTCTATCTTCCCCAAAACCTACAATCTTCAGACTTTCAAGTCTAACCTCAACAGGCATCTTCTCAGTTCCCGCAGTTGAGTTTCCCCTTTATGCTTCTCCTTTTTATTTTTATTTTCTTCCTGGCTGCATGTGACTATTGGTCATTATAGGTCTTCGGACCTTATGCACCCATTCCAAAAAAAAAAAAAAATATAAATATTTTTCTGTTTATAAATTTTACATCTTGAATTCAAATATATCGGCGGAAACTAAATATATGTCGACACAAAAAATCTGGTGAGACCTCGGTAGTTGTGTGCTGTGTGACAGTCACACCAGATTTTTTATGTTTTTTTCATATAGCCTACTAAATATTTATAAATTTTTTACTTTTTTTTTATTAAAAATATTCATACAGCCGATAAAATAAATTTCTTTTAAAAAAATATCATTTATTATCAATAAAATAAATACCGGTATTAATTTGTTTAATAAATATAATTTTATAATGAAAATTTAAATTTAAATGGATGCTCAGCGTCACCATCTCTGATATAGTCTCTTTGGATTTTTGCACAAGTTTCGTTTCTCTTCTCTTTGACTGCTCTGCTTTCCCTCGCTCTCTTACCAGTGAAAAGAAATTATTAATGTTTTATTATTTATTTAGTGATTGAGTGAATTTATACTATTTAATAATTTATTATTATAATCAGTTTTATTAAAACAACGATAATAATAATAAAATTAAGGTGAGTAATCTTTTATTATCTATGTTCAGAAAAATCACATGTCAAACTTGATTTTATTTGACTTCATTTTTTATTATAAATAATAGAATAAATATCTGATTAAAAATAAATATTTTTATATTGTTTAGAGCTAATATAAATATTTAAATATTTTATATCAAAAGTTTATTATTTTAGAGAATGAAGTTAAAAAAATTCAAGTGTCACTTAACCCAAAATTAATTGACTACTTGACTTGATTTGCATTAGAACACTTTACACTAAATTTTTTATTAAATAAATCCTAGCATATTTCAGAGCCGATTGCCAATATTAAGAAGGAAACATATTACTTATTTCATTTGCTAGCCAGACTCTGAAAAACTTAAGAGCAATATATAAAATAAAAAATTTAGTGCAAAGTATTTTATTCATAGTAAAATAAAACCAGCTAGCATAAACTAAATTCATCCCTCCAGTGAGTTAGGTCCGAGCCCTCCTTGGAATTGATCCTATGTCAATAATAAATTCATTGAATTCGAAAAATTCACCTGTTCCTGTCAAATTCATTAAAGATAATGTCATTTCCATATATATATATATAAGATGGTAGAAAATCTTAATGAATTGACAATTGCAAATATAATTATCCTTTTTTTTTTTCAATTGCGCCACCCTTTTCTTTACTATTGATTTATGATTTCCTTACTCATCCCCTGCATACTTAAAATATGACGAAATATTAAAAAGAATTTGTTCTTAATCAATAAGTTATTTTTATTGCTATCTATTTATTTTAATCTAAGGATCATTTCTTCAAATCTAGTATAAACAGATCCAATTGACATTTTTTCATTATTTTGACATTCTTTTTCTAATTTCTTTTTTTAGTTGTGAGTGCTGAACTTCGCGACCGTTTGTGACTGTGCTTGTGAACGCGGGCCTCTCTGCAAAAGCTTCGGTGACCATCAGACCGGTGAGTTGACGTTTTTATTAAATGCAGTGAAGATGTTAAAGCTGTTAAAGCACCCCCATGGGTTTTATCATGTGATTATTTCATTCTTTTATTGAAATTCTCTTCAAGTTTTATTTAAATATTTTTCCTTTTGAAAAAAAAAAAAAACAATGAAATAATCACATGAGAAAACATGGAGATTCTTTAATATTGACACTCACTCAACATAATAATTAGTGTTTAAATTTAGATTTTCCATATTCTTTTATATTTCTATACATATGATTCGTACCCTCTGGGGGGGAGGGGGAGAGATCCGTTGTCTTCTATGGATTGTGAACCTTTGCTCTAAACTTTTCTCCAATTGCCTTTTCTTAAACGTGAGCCACAATTTTTCAGAAAACTTGTTTTAGGCAAGGAAAAATACTGTAGGCTAAATATTTTTTTCTAGAGAAATATCCGAAATATAATACTCCAGCCAGTAGCGTAGCCGGCCCACCAACATATTTTATTTTGCAAATATTTCGATCGGCATCGCGATTCTCTCATAAATAAAAATCCTTTTGAATTAAAAATAAAAATTGAGGGCCCTCAGGCTTGAATCCCTAATATTGTCAGATAATTTTTCAGTAGTATTTTTTTTTTTTCTATTTTATTTGATTAGAAGATGAAGTTGAAAGAAAAGACTTCTGCTTGGGGGGGGGGGGGGGGCCCAAAAGTTTTGAACCCCCCCCCCCCTTTCTTCTTTTTCAAGAAACAAAAAAAAAAAAGGGCCCAAAAAAAAAAAAAAAAAAAAAACAAAACAAAAAAAAAAAAAAGGGGTCTCAAGCGTGGAGAAACCTTTTTTTTAGATAATGTAATTTTATATTCAAAAAAGAAGAGTTTTTAACTATTCTGCCACAACTTTTACTTTCTCTTACCTCTATATATGTTAATATATATAGAGAGGAAGGTATTGGATTCATGTCAAAAATTCGATGACGAAATTTTGATGGGTATACATGTTTTGAGGTCCCCTGAATCCAAAATTGTGGTTTTTGTTCTGTCTGTGTGTATGTCTATCTTTCTGTCTATGTGTGTTTAATTTTAAGCATGGAGGAATTGGGCTATTACGCTGGAATTTTATATTTAAGTTAGACACCTCCCAGGAGCATGAAAAATAAGCTTTTAATCAAAATCGGCCTAAAAGTACTAGTACTTTACTGATGTAATTTTTTCTGTTTTTTTCGATTTTCTCGAAATTCGCCCAACAATTTTGATTAAAATTCAAAAAATCAATTATTTTTTAGATGCTCTTTAAAATGTATATTCTTATTTTGCCATTGAATTCTTCTAAAAACCACTTTACTCTTGTTCTTCATAGGAAAGATAGGAGAAATGGTTGCCATGGTAACAAAATATATGTTCCCACGGGGCCCGGAAGGGAGGCCCCCCATGAGTAGGTGCCCAGGGAGAGAATTGGCAACCCACGGCGGGGAAGGATTTTTTTTTTTTTTTTTTTTTTTTAAAAAAAACCCCCCCCCGGCGAAAGAGGGGGGAGGGGGGAGGAGGGGGGGGGGAGAAGAAGGGGGGGGGGGGGGGGGGGGGGGGGGGGGGGGGGGGGGGGGGGGGGGGGGGGGGGGGGGGGGGGGGGGGGGGGGGGGGGGGGGGGGGGTTCTTATAAATTATACATCTTGAAAATCGAATGTACCGTACTGTCGGAAACTAAATACATGTCAACACAAAAAATCTGGTGTGACAAGCACAGAACACAACTTTCGTTTACCCAAGGTAAGGGAAAGTTGTGCGCTGTGCGACCAGTCACACCAGATTTTTTTTTCAGATATATGAACCCATTTGGAATAGGCAACTAAGTAATTCAAAGTCTAGCTAAATTACACTGTACAATTTGTCCTTAGTAAAAGAATCAGATTTTCGGTTTAACTGTTGTTTATTTGTAAAAATTACAACGTTTCGGCCACTCATTCTGAATTGAGATTCATTTGAGATTGTCACAGATGTAACAACCTTTATATTCTTAGCTGAATTGTACATGAAGAAGGCCACAGAATGAGTGGCCGAAACGTTGTAATTTTTACAAATAAACCACAATTAAACCGAAATTCTAATTCTTTTACTAATGATAACAAATGTGAAAGCCTAAACTCCAAAATTTGGCCTTGTCTAATATTGCTAACATTCTTTAGTTCATGTGAACTATAATTTTTTTAATAAAAAAAAATTTCCTTTGCTTCCTGGTCTTGTCCCTTGATCCCATAGTTTTGAAAATTTATTTATTTCAAATGATTAATTCATTCATGTATTATTTTTATTCAATATTTGTAAGGATGTAATAACAATCTGCTCCCCGGTTTGATTAAATAAGGAATATTTTCATAATGATGGATATCTATTCTTTCTTTCATTAAAAACATTTTTTTTTCTTTTATATAAAATGAAAAGATTTTCCTCAAGCATTCAAAAAGGAGATTTGATGATGTTCTTAAATAGGTTTTAAGCAATAAGCTTTCATATTGTCTTATGAGAAAAACTATAAAGAAAAGGATAGAAAGAAGAAAGGAAGTTGCTACTAAAAAGTCTAATAAAAGAAACCAGAGGGTATTTTATTAGTATGATATCATTTCGTTCCTTGATCTTTCTTCTTACCCCTTCTCCTGTGTACTAAGGAATCCGTTTAATTGGATCGACCGTTTTGATATTCTCCCAACCATTAGCATCAGAAATCATCATGTCTTCTATTCACTGATGAAGATGATGCAAATAGCTGTCCATATAATAATTTTTATTATCCCCTGTATCAGTCAGATTGCCTCTCATTAATAAATGGAAATTTATGAAAAACTAAATTTGATCCATTTCTTTTTATTATCTCTCTTCAGTCATTAGTGTCAGAACTGACACGTTGTGGTTACTTTGAGTAACTTTCATTGGAATAGTACTGAGGTGGATACCCGTTTCCTTTCTCAGGAAGAACCATCCCAAATAGAGTTGGATAATTTTTTGCTATGAGGTGGATTTGAATTCGACTTCTCTCAGGATTATAAGTCTAACTGCATATCTCCTCGCCTAATTGCCTCCTCTTTATTATATATAGCTATAGCTATAAAAATAAATTTTGAGTTTGTTTGCAGGGAAGGGCTAATCTCAGATAATAAGAATATACATTTTAAAGAGCATCTAAAAAAATTATTTATTTAATAAATAAGAAATTACATATACAATATTTAAGATATTACAAAACCGGATACAAATTGGTGGATCCGTGGTTCAACTCCCGGCAGCACATCCTTACTTTTTTCGTTTATATGAATTAATAAATATTTAATTATAATAATTTATTTATGAATTTTAATCAAAATCGTTAGAGCGAAATTTGAGAAAATCGAAAAAAAAAAAACCGATTTTGATTAAAAACTTCGCGTAACGTGCCAGGGGGGTTGCTAACTTAAAATGTCAACCTCCTAGCTCTTTTCGTTCTTGAGATATTTTGTTCACAGACAGACATACACAGACACACAGACAAAACCACTTTTTTGGTTTCAGAGAACCTCAAAACGTGTATATCCATAAAAATCTCGACATCGAATTTTTGACATGAATCCAATACTTTCTCTCACTATATATATTAACATATATAGAGGTAAGAGAAAGTAGAAAACTTACATCAGTAAAGTAATAGTACTCTTTGGCCGATTTTATTTAAACTTATCTTAAAATATAAATAAAATTGGAAGCTCATTTTCTTCATAATTTATTTTAAACATACACATCTATACAGACCATTTTGAGGGACCTATTTTTTTGTTCTCAGAATAGTGTCATCTCCCCTATTAAATAGGCAAAACAAGCATCTTTTCTGAAAAGTTTGCATAACTAACAGGCTCTCGTGTTTAGTGGCGCCTCTCGTGTCGTATGTATTAACTCCTGGTTAAGGTGTCTCTAGCGGACGAGCTTCCACTAACTAAAGTTAATTAATCCCCTTTATCAATTAGATTGTAGGTGCACATTAACACGCTCCTATACACAAATAGACCTAAGTATTTGTTTTACACTAAAATCTAAATATATAACATCCTAAAATAATAGATGAAGCTTATTTTATATTTCGTTCATGGATTAGATCCTAGGAAAGACAATATTTCAATTTTAACAGCTACTTTCTATAAATCTTTGAAAGATCCGAAACGTAGAAAATTAGGAAATAAAAAAGCTGTTTTTTATAGTAAAAATAATTTTGAAGTTATTTACCAAAAATTAAAAAATCTGGTGTGACTGGCGCACAGCACACAACTTTCTCTTACCTTCGGTAATAAAAAGTTGTGTTCTGTGCTTGTCACACCAGATTTTTTGTGTATTTAGTTTCCGACAGTAAGGTAGGCCTACATTCGAATTTCAAGATGTAAAATTTATATGTGAAAATATTTATATTTTGTTACCATGGCAATCATTTCTCCTATCCTTCCTATGAAGTATTATACCAGAGTAAAGTGGTGTTCAGAAGATTTCAATGGCAAAATGAGAATATACATTTTAAAGAGCATCTAAAAATTAATTGATTTTTGAATTTTATGAAAATTTTTAAAATCTATATAAATTTCGCTTTTTCCACAAGCCCCGTGGAGACATATTGAACATTTCGGAAGGGTCGGGCCCCGAGATTTAGACTGCCTAGGGGCCTCCATCTTGTTTAATCCGGCACTGAGTATTATCTGTTTCTAAGCCGAAACGTCATCAGAATAAAGAAATTTAAATGAATTTTTTTTTCTCTTCAAGCACTTTATGTTAATTCCTTATGGAAAAATAGAAAAGATTTTTGGTTTTACAGGTTTATATTACAACTGAGAGAAAGAATTTTTTTTCTTATTATTAGTAGGCATACCTAATAATAATAATTTTAAATAACCTTATAAAACTTAAAAGAAAAAAGCATAAAAATTAAAATAATCAGTTAAAAGAGAAGTATAAAAAAATAAAAGAATATGACAATGAAAAATTTAGTAGTTTAATCCAAGTTCGGACATTGAAGTAAATAGGATAAATTATTCCCCAAAGGGTCCCCTGGGTTTTATGAAAGTAGACGGTTGCCAACAATGGAAGTCATCTTGGGAACATATTACTTTTATAAATTATCCACAATGGTCCTAAAAAAAGGACATACTACATTCCTCTGTTTTATTTGATGTAATTAGAGTTGTATTGCAGGCCAACATTTAAGGGTTAATTATGTAATATTCGTTCAAGTTAAAACGAGATAACGTTTAACGATAATCGTCTTTTATTTATTAACCCTTTTTTTTATTAGTCTAACAAAAAATTTTAATTTATTTATTTTCTCAATTTAATTATAAAATGTTTTTATGTTAAATGAATAAAACTTAATGAAATTTTATCTGAGGGTCTAGATTATTTGAATTCCTTTATTAAACATTTTCTTTTTGTTGGGAAGCTAAAATTAGAAAGATATAAAATTTGAATTTGTTTTAAAATAATAGGTCTATGTGAGATATTGGATATACTTGGAAGAGGAATAAAAATCAAATAACTATTTTCCTCCTTCATAGACGGGAAGTTAAAGATGTTGATAAATGTATTTAACTTAAGATTAAATAAAAGGCCAAGAGTAGCTACTAATACTTTACTGATCTATTTTTAGTTTTTTTTTGATTTTCTTAAAATTGGCTCTAACGATTTCGATTAAAATTTATAAAAACTACAATATTTTTTTAAAATGCTCTTTAAAAAGTATATCATCAAAATAGAAATATGAAGTACACTTTACTAAACATCCGTAGCTCAGCGCCCCCTATGAATTGCAAATGGTCATGTTTGGAACTAAGGTGCTATAGGGAACTAAATATCTCGACACAAAAAAATCTGGTGGGACAGCACAGTACACATTACCGAAGCTAAGAGAAAGTTGTGTGCTGTGTTTTAATCACACCAGGTTTTTAAAAATTTATTTAATAGAAAATCCCTCATCATTGCCCATGAACGAAGCATAGAATTCTCTAAATAGGTCACTTTTTTTTAAAAATGTAATCCTTGATAACAATGTAATTGAAAAGATCTTGACTCAATTGATAAGAGAGAAAAGGAGAGAGACTCATTTCATAGGAAGTGATTTGCTAAAATGTAAAAACAATTTTGAATAATTTGTTTGTCAAGGCTTGAAATATGCAACGATTATTTTTATTCATGAGAGAGTTAGGGAAGTGAATTCATCATTAAATAAAGTGATTAAAGAGATAAAAAAAAAGAAGGGTGAGAAATCATCCCTTCTTCCACCGTCTCGTCTCTCTTAATTTATTTTTTCATCTGAAAGGCAATTTCACTCTTATTACTAACAACTCTTTTTAGAAGAATTAAAAAAATAATTTCGATATTTTATTAATGTTAATTAATAGGGTTCTATAATGACGACAATCATTGTATTTAGACGATATTAAGTACTGCTGAAACACGGGATGGGTGGTCTCCGAGGAACAAGAAGCTTATTGCCCCCAACCCTTGAATGTGTTTAAATAAACTAATTAATAAATCATAAATCATAAAATTCTAATAGAAAAGAAAAAAAATCTGGTGTGACTGGTCGCACAGCACACAACCTTCTCTTATCTTAGGTAATTGAAAGTTATGTTCTGTCACACTAGACTTTTTTTTGTGACGAGATATATTTAGTTTCCGCCGGTATTTTAGAATTCAAGATTTAAAATTTTTAAACATGGGAAAATATTTATATTTTGTTACAATGGCAACCATTTCTTTTATCTTTCTTATGAAGTACGAGAGTAAAGTGGTCTTCAAACAATTTTGACTGCAAAATGAGAATATACATTTTAAAGAGCATCTAAAAAATAATTGATTTTTGAATATTAAACAAAATCGTTGGAGAGAATTTTAAAAAAAATTGAAAAAAACTGAAAAAGTACTTCAGTAAAGTACTAGTAGCCTACTCTTTGACCGTTTCTGAGTGAAAAAAGAGGGTCCCGCAAATTGGTCTGTCTTTCTCTGTGTCTGTGAAAGAAATATCTCAGGAACGAAAAGAGCTAGGAGGTTGAAATTTTATATTTAAGTTAGGTACACCCCTGGGACGGGACATGAACCTTTTCGGCCAAAGAGTACTAATACTTTACTGATGTACTTTTTCAGTTTTTTTCCTTTTTCTCAAAATTCGCTTTAATGATTTTGTTTAAAATTTAAAAATGAATTATTTGATAAATTTATTTATTTATTGAAAATACATAGTAACGATGGCTACCGGAGGGCGTTCCACACGCTGATTGCCCGGGGTCACCAATCACGAGCTTTCGCCGTGCTTGGCATCACTTAACCGCAACGATTGTGGTAACTGTTGCTCTTCTCCTTTGCCAGGCCCGGCCACTTTACTCTTATACTTCATAGGAAACAGGAGAAATGGTTGCCATGGTAACAAAATATAAATATTTTCCCATACTTATAGATTATACATCTTGAAATTCGAATGTGTGTTCCAGTTACACCAGATTTTTTTTGTTTTTATACCCATCATTTTCCCATCTTTTTACTTTCTCTTACCTATATATGTTTATATATAGAGAGAAAAAGTATTGGATTCATTTCAAAAATTTGATGTCAAGATTTTGATGGATATACACGTTTTGAGGCCCCCTGAATCAAAAAAAGTGGTTTTCGCGACATGGTCTGTCTGTGAACAAAATTTCTCAATAACAAAGAGAGGTAGGAGATAGAACCGAATCCGCTGCCCGTGACTTCAAGACTATTAATATTGACATTTATTAACACCCTCTAGCCTCTCGCCCACCGGGGTAGGGAATGGACGTGTTAAAAAATAATTTTATTTCAACTGAAAAAATTTTTTATTTTTTAAGAGATATCAAAATATTATTGATAAACCCTTGTAGAGTAGTCATCCAACATAAAGTTTTTTCTTTGGCTAATCCAATACAAGCCATTTAAAAGGAGATTATTCAAACGAAGATGTATTTGTTTTTCGCGTGAGTTAATAAAATTGCGAATATCCAAAGAGTAGGCCTTCTTGAAATATAAACTCCAACTCGAAAGCGTTATTTTGCACGGAACTGTATATCTATATATATAATAAGACATGTAAATTATTCTAATACAAGAGGAAATTATTTTCTTTAAAAAGATTTTATCAAAAATTGATGGCAAATTTTTTGTATTCTAATTTTGCATTCACTATGTTAATTCAGACTAGAGAAAGAATTATGATTACGAGAAAAAGGATATCTACAACGATCGGACATTTAAAATGGATTGCAAAAATTTGTTCATGTTTACTTTCTGCAAGATAGGCCAACCAAAATGACACTAATCGATTTTTCGATTAATTACTCTATACGAAGCACTCTTTTATAGAGACATTTAATATCTCTTCTGGCTCAGGAGCAATTTTTAATCAAAAACTGAATTTGTCATTTAGGGAAAAAAAAGCCAGTAGGAAAAATGAATAACAACCAACATAATTGTTTCAAAGATGCGTGCTGTGCGGTTAGTCACATCAGATGTTTTAATTTAATATTAGAGAGTATTTAATATATAAATAAAGTATGATTGATGTCGTTACTTTTCAATGTAAAAGGGCTCCTTTTGTAGCATAATATAACCCTCTCTTGTTATTAATAACATCCATCCTCTGTCGGACACGTTTATATGCTAGCGAGATTATCGGAAATTTTCACAGGGCCTGAGGCCATCAAGACTCAGATTTAAGACCTCACCCCATATTTTGGAGGTATTAGCAAGATCTGACACGGATTAGAGCTGAGTAAGTTGGAGAACAAGCAACCACATGGGCACATTGGGCATTTAGTTAGCGCCCTTTAGGCCAGCGGACCCTTCCTCCCTGTCCTGTCCATTTAGTCTCGGTATCTGGAAGCTAATCATATTTAACGGCGTACTTAGGGAATCCCCAGCGAAAGCTAATTTTTTTAAAATTATCATTATATCAATTTTAACTGTAAATTATATAAATTTAATTTCCGCATTGGAATATTTACGATAGTGGCGACACTTATGGAGTGAGGGAAGGGTTTAAAATTTTTTTTTATTAACTAATTTTACAAAAATACAGACTCTCTGATTGTTGAAATAGTTAAAACGCGAACTTTTATTTTGTAGAAACTAGTTCTTTTGATCTGAATCGTTGATTGGTAGTGAGGTAAAAAAGAGAAAGAGGGGAAAAATAAAAGAAAAAAAAAAACTAATTTATGTATATTGAGAATCTCTGGTTTCCTAAAGTGACTCTTAAAATAAATACAAAATTAAAGATTATTTATAATTTAAAGTCTTTTTTGCCATCGGAGGCCATTTAGTCTCGTGCCATATTTAATATAATTGGACAATGTTATGCACGAACCTAAATCTGAGATAAAGGGCATTTCGCCCTCGGGGCTTGGAGTAGTTGGTAGCGTGCCTACCTTCTATACCGAAAGTCGCGACCTTGGAAAAGGCCTATGATACAATTCCAAGGGAAGAGTTGTGGAGATGCATGGCGGCGAGAGGTGTCCCAGAGAAGTATGTAAGAGTGGTGAAGGATATGTATCATGGTGCACATACCAGAGTCAGATCCAGTGTTGGAGTCTCGGATAGTTTCCCTGTGACAGTAGGCCTACATCAGGGATCGGCATTGAGCCCGTACCTTTTTAATATTGTTTTGGATGTGCTAACGGAGAGAATGAATGGCGTGGATTTTTGGTCGGGAATGTTTGCTGACGACATTGTCATAGTGGAGGAGAGCAGAGAGGGAGTGGAGAGAGCGCTGGAGTGTTGGAGACAGGCAATAGAGGATGGAGGACTCAGGATCAGCAGAAAGAAGACGGAGTACTTGTGGTTTGCTGGAGAAAGCAAGGATGGAGAGGTATATTTACAGGGGGAAAAGCTGCAAAGAGTCAGGGATTTTAAATATCTTGGCTCTTTTGTGTCTTCTGAGGGGGACTTGATAAAGAGCTAAACCACAGGATCCAAGTTGGTTGGATGAATTGGAGAAGGGTTTCTGGAGTCCTATGTGATAGAAAGGTAAATGCTAAGGCTAAGGGGAAAATTTTTAAAACGGTAGTGCGACCCGCAATGATCTATGGCAGTGAGACCTGGCCGATAAAGAAAGCACAGGAAAGAAAGTTGGATGTGGCGGAAATGAGAATGGTGAGATGGGCATTGGGAAAAACAAGAAGGGATAGAGTGAGAAATGAGAAGATCCGAGAAATGGCAGGGGTGGTGGAGGTATCCAAAAAGATCCAGGAAAGTAGGCTGAGATGGTTTGGTCATGTGATGAGAAGAGAAGAGGAATATGTGGGGAAGAGAATGTTAAATTTGAATGTGGAAGGAAAGAGACCAAGGGGTAGGCCCAAAAGAAGATGGATGGACTGTGTGACTGAGGACTGCAGGCAGAAGGGATTGGAGTTTGAGGATGCGCAGGATAGGACATTGTGGAGAGGGAAAATAAAAATGAGCGACCCCTAGAAAAAAAAAAAAAAAAAAATAGGGATAAGCCACAGCGAAAGAAGACTGTTACTTAAGCGAATACACACGTATTGAATGACTGGAAGCATACAAATTAAAATTATTTATATACCACATAATGTATATAAAGAAATATTTAATATAACAACTCTATACACTTATACTGTAAGAATTTTTGTATATCGTATATAAAATATTTTATTTGTATTTGTGATTAACAACTTAAAAATTAATTAAATGTATGACTTTCCAGCTCTAATTGACTGATGATGGCATTAGCAGAATAAAGCCGAAACGTCTCAACACTTGAGAGTTTTTATTTAATATAGAGGCTCACTTATTGGCTGCCTACTCCCCTTGGTCCTGTATCAAATATTTATATTTTGTTACCATGGCAACCATTTCTCCTATCTTTTCTATGGAGTACAAGAGTAAAGTGGTCTTCAGAAGATTTCAATCACAAAATGAGAATATACATTTTAAAGAGAATCGAAAAAATAATTGATTTTTGAATTTTTAAAAAAATCGTTGGAGCAAATTTTGAGAAAATCGAAAAAAACTGAAAAAGTACATCAGTAAAGTACTAGTAATCTTTGGTCGATTTTGGTCAAAAGCTTCGTGTCAGGTCCCATGGGGGTGCCTAACTTAAATATAAAATTTCAACCTCCTAACTCTTTTCGTTCTTGAGATATTTTGTTCACAGACACACACACACACACACACACACACAGACACACACACACACAGACAGACCATGTCGCGAAAATCACTTTTTTGGATTCAGGGGACCTCAAAACGTGAAGATCCATCAAAATCTCGACATCGAATTTTTGACATGAATCCAATACTTTCTCTCTCTATATATATTAACATATATATAGAGGTAAGAGAAAGTAAAAGTGTGAATGTTTAAAAAAAAATCTGGTGTGACTGGCGCACAGCACACAACTTTCTCTTACCTTCGGTAATCGAAAGTTGTGTACTGTGCTTGTCACACCAGATTTTTTGTGTCGACATGTATTTAGTTTCCGACAGTAAGGTACATTCGAGATGTACAATTTATAAGTATGGGAAAATATTTATATTTTGTTAGCATGGCAACCATTTCTCCCATGGGGGTGACTAACCTAAATATAAAATTTCAACCTCCTAGCTCTTTTCGTTCTTGAGATATTTTGTTCACAGACAGACACACAGACAGACAGACCATGTCGCGAAAACCACTTTTTTAGATTCAAGGGACCTCAAAACGTGAAGATCCATCAAAATCTCGACATCGAATTTTTGACATGAAACCAATACTTTCTCTCTCTATATATATTAACATATATATAGAGGTAAGAGAAAGTAAAAAGGGCATTTCATTTGCACAATTGTAAACAAACCCAATGCCATTTCTTTTTTCTTGTTTTATACAAAAAAAAGTGCACAGAGTAATAATGTTGTGATTTAAATAAAGAGGTAGATCTTCTTTTTCCCTACAAGATGGCGGTCTTATCACAATTTCAATCATAATGGCGCTTGGTTCTTTCATACATAACATGATCCAATTAATATTCTAATTGTGATGTCGCTTAAGACGGTAGGTGAACCACTGATCTCTAGAACAAGAAGCAAACGGGTAGACTAAGGGACGAATTCAGAGTTACGCCAGTTTTTCTTTTTTTTTCTCTTTTGCCAATCAACCTAGATTCTAAATTGAAAAAATCTGGTGTGACTGGCGCACAGCACACAACTTTCTCTTACCTTCGGTAATCGAAAGTTGTGTACTGTGCTGTCACACCAGATTTTTTGTGTCGACATGTATTTAGTTTCCGACAGTACGGTTCATTCGATGTACAATTTATAAGTATGGCAAAATATTTATATTTTGTTGCCATGGCAACCATTTCTCCTATCTTTTCTATGGAGTACAAGAGTAAAGTGGCCTTCAGAAGATTTCAATCACAAAATGAGAATATACATTTTATTGAGAATCTAAAAAATAATTGATTTTTGAATTTAAAAAAAAATCGTTGGAGCAGATTTAGAGTAAATCGAAAAAAACTGAAAAAGTGCATCAGTAAAGTACTAGTACTCTTTGGTCGATTTTGTTCAAAAGCTTCGTGTCACGTCCCATGGGGGTGCCTGACTTAAATATAAAATTTCAACCTCCTAGCTCTTTTCGTTCTTGAGATATTTTGTTCACAGACACACACACACACACACAGACACACAGACAGACAGACCATGTCGCGAAAACCACTTTTTTGGATTCAGGGGACCTCAAAACGTGAAGATCCATCAAAATCTCGACATCGAATTTTTGACATGAAACCAATACTTTCTCTCTCTATATATATTAACATATATATAGAGGTAAGAGAAAGTAAAAAAAATCCGTCAATAAAGAAAGAAAGAAATCGGAGAATAGTATTTTCGTTAAAATAAGAAAATTAAAATTTTCAAATTAAATACCCATATTAAATTTGGTAACGTAGATTTTTTTACTATTATTGACGAGCAAAAACTCCATTATTACATCAAATTGATTTCCATTCGTAGGAATAAATACGATTTTTTTTCCTTCATAAATAAGGAGGTTTAGCAAATTAAAGAAAAATTCATCCCTCTTCTGGTTCTGAGATATTAATAAAAACGTATTTGGATATTATTTTAACAATATTAGAATACGAGAGTCTCGTGATGAGATATTTTCACAAATCCTAGGATTATCTAATCATTGAGCCTAAACCTTATTTAGGTGTGATGCAAATGTCAGAAGGGAAAGCCTGGCAGAAATACAAAAAGGGGGAGCAACTGACAATAAAAGAGGACGAGCCAAGGGAGGGAAACTTTGCTAATACCGAGGGCTGAATATTACAAATTTTCTAAGTCACCTCGAAGATAATTACTTTGAAATTTCAAAATGAAAAAAAAAACTTTAACTTATTCACTTGATTTAAAAATCTGGTGGGACTGGTAACATAACTTTCTCTTACCTTAGACAATTGAAAGTTGTGACCTGTGCTTATCACACCAGATTTTGTGTCGACATATATTTAGTTTCCGGAAGTTCAATGTGATGGCTAATAGAGAAAGGAGTTTCTCGATTCTTTTATCTAAAATTTATTTTTTTTATTCATAACTCCATTTAGAAAGAGGCAAATCTTGATAAATAGGGGTATTTATTAGTTTTCTTTAAATCCGATATTTATAACGAATTATCCCAACAACTTAAAAGTCTCTTTTTACTTTCTCTTACCTCTATATATATGTTAATATATAGAGAAAGTATTGGTTTCATGTCAAAAATTCGATGTCGAGATTTTGATGGATCTTCACGTTTTGAGGTCCCCTGAATCCAAAAAAGTGGTTTTCCCGACATGGTCTGTCTGTCTGTGTGTGTGTCTGTCTGTGAACAAAATATCTCAGGAACGAAAAGAGCTAGGAGGTTGAAATTTTATATTTAAGTTAGGCACCCCCATGAGA